>JAVGWX010000023.1:27062531-27350031 GCA_036924085.1 Ariolimax columbianus
CAGATCATGTTGATGAAGGTAGACTGTGGTTCTCCAGGCGGCTGTGTTATGCTTGGCTTCATCTGCTTGGCGCACACTACTACGGGGATCACATCGATCCAATTCTCGTCAGCCATGCTGCCTTGAAAACAGCCTGTTTCCAGGGAACATTACATTGATGAGAGATTGTAGTCTTGGTCAGTGTATTGTGTCTGACCCTGATGCGACGTCCTGGTCAGTATGTTGTGTCTGACTGGACTAGCGTCTAAGTTCCACAAACAGGTCAAATGTTTGAACTTTTGTAAATTATATACTGTGAGCCTTGCGTTTTTATCTTTTGTAACTTCTACATTGTGATATTACGTTTTTTTAAATCTTTTGTAACTTCTATTTTCTGATATTCTGGTGTATATCTTTTTAACTTTTATAATGAATTTTCGGGTTTTTATCTTTTGTAAATGATATATTTTGGTACTTGATTGTTTTATTTTATTGCAGATTACGTATTTGATCATTTATAAGTTACATGTTATCATTTTTATTTATCTTTTTAAAACAACCTATCTTGAATGTATGTACTCAATTTGCAAGTTTCATATTAACAACTTTTTTTCTCGCGCAGTTTTAAATCGGTACCAAAACCAAACTACACAGAGTATTACTACGCAGGACACAGTGACTGTCCCGATGGCTGCAATTACCGAGACTTCAAACACTGCACTTGTGATAGGCCTGGGTGTTGCTACTGGTGTCTGCTTTATTGCTGCTGTCGTTCTTGGAATAGTGATGTTGTGTTACTGCCGTCGGAATAAGAAGAAAACGGAGCAGACACGAAACGTCACAAGGCCATCCCTCACAGTAATCCCAGAAGGCTACAACCAAATGGATAGATCACAGTGTGGCCCTACAGAGAATGCTGATAACTTTTATGAAGACAGTGAGTTAGTATTGGACGAATGAATAACTCTTCTTTCCTACATATACTGGCGTACAGGGTGGGGGATGAGAGTTGTCGTACGGTTCGCCCCGGGTGCTAGTTGGGGGGGGGGGGAGGTTGGGCGGACGTCATCAGGTGATGATAGGGTGTATTTTGGGCCTTCTTCTCCGTGTGGATACAATGACCCTTTACTGAGAGGAAAGAATGGAAGTGATGTACCTAAATATACATGTCGTAAAAGACAACTAAGCAGGGATGTGTATAGAACTGGCAAGCTTATCGTGTTTATAATTAGTGCCAGAAAAATAATTTTTAAATTGAGCATATAGATTATTTGAAGCAGTCTTACTTCAAGGAAGTAAACAGTAGTTGTATTATGCTCCTGGGAGAAGGAAACGGGCGTATTATATGTCCCTTCATTTCTAAACAAAACACTGGCGAGGCCAAACCTGCCGTTCGTATGAGCATATCACAACATAAAGCATGGTCTTCAGTGCACGATGTGGAACAAGTAAAATTAGTGGATTGATCATGTTAGAGCAGTGCTCTTCAACTTGAGAGATACCGCCTACTAGTGGGCGATTTTAGCTTTCAGGTGGGCTGTAGCATAATAATTACATTTTGTATTAAAAACACAATCTGAGTAAACTATCGCAGAATACCAGTAAACCAACAAAAGTGAACATTTTGAGAACCTGTGTATTTCCCATGGCCGTAAACGACTTTGAACAATGGACAGTTTCCTAAATCTCGAGTCGTTCGAATCGAAGTGTTATAGAAAGGTCTACATTGTAACGTTAACAGAAAAAGAAAAGTGCAAACATTCGACAAGAGTTGAGCATAGAGGAGAACTGATTCAAACATTTCATCATGAACATAAAATTGAAATACTTTGACCATATAAAAAACACAACGGTCTTGAGAGAAAGGTAATAAACGTATCGTGTCGCACAAGAGAGACAGAGGCAGACTAATAAGGCGATGACACTAAGATGTCAAGGAATGCTTGGGCATGACTCTGGAGCAGGCAGGAGATTTGGCAAGAGATCGAGTTTCTTTCAGACGGACTGTGATTAGAGCGACGTTCTGCAAAGGGCATGCTACATGATGATTAAAAACACCAAAAATACACAAATTCGGTAGACGATTGTGGAATCTTCTTCGATTTATTTTTGTGGGCGGTCAAGAACATTTACCTTCACGAAAGTTATTAAAAGTTATGAAAAGGTTAAAGGGCACTCTGTTTGAGAAACAATTCAGAGCCATTGGTTCCAATGTCAATGACCACAAAGATAGCCCATGAAAGAAAGTTGTGCCTCCCAATGGCGTATACCGATACGCGTGGACAAATGAGATGGGTTGATGTTATGTTGTAGGGAGGAGAAGTCCACCCAAGGAAGATAGTGCTTTAGGTACGCCACTGTATACAACCACATCTGTCTCAAACTTTAGTATATTTACCGATGTGCTGGAAATGAAAGCCTTAACTGATTCACTTCCAAGAGCCGATATTTCGGGTTGACTTATTGCCATACTTATTTTTCTTCTTCTTCTTCTTCTTCTTCTTCTTCTTCTTCTTCATCCTTAAACTTCCACCACCAAGCACTAAAAAGGATTTTTCAAGTAGCAGGATGTAGTTCGGAGAAAAAATGCGAAGTGTCGCAGTTTACAGCTTGACAGCTTTCGATTCGACGCATCCGACTACAGCAGGCTATTTTTGGTACTGGGTTAGCCTTCCCTTTTCGATCCCTTCTCATTGGCCAGTATTTTCTATTCAGCCTGTTATCCAGTATCACGTGGAAGTGTAGAAGGGTCTTGGAATTCTTAATCGCTGGCCCTCACGCTAGTAGTAAGCTTTGGGTGGCTGACCGCTGCGCCTCATGCACTACTCAGCGTATTGATCCAAGTTTTGGATCGCTGACCGCTGCACCATATGCACTGCTGAGCATCTTGCACCCTGTTCATTATTGGGGGGAGGGGGACTACAGGAGTGGAGTTTTGATACGCACGTAGGTATATACAATGTCAGCTGTCTAGGTTCCGTGGAAGTTAGTTAAAGTCGGAGAAATAGAAATCCACGCAAACGGGCAATGGTCATTTCAAGCTAAATAAAAGCTTGAAATAAATATTTTAGAAGGTTAGTTTTCTGAAAAAGCTTTTGAATGACCTGTACACTATCCCTCAAAATGGTATAGACTAACAGGTTGCATTAGTAGAGGCTGTGTACATAGGTTCATCTGTCTAGGTTATGTGGAAGTTGGTTAAAATAGGAGAAATAGAAATCCACTGAAACGGACAAACAGGCATGTTAAGAGGTCCACGCAACGTACAACGGTCATAACTTAACTTAACTTCTTTATACTGGTTTAGAAGACTCTGCATAGTCAATCTGCATACAACCAGTTTCATTTACATTACCTTGCTCTAAAAGCTATGCGCATCGAATCTATTCTTAAATGCATTAACTCTCCCTGCCTCCACTACTTCCTTTGGCGATGCATTTCAAGCATTCACCATTCTCAAATATCTAATCTAGATCTCTCTTTAGTTAATTTGTAGCTATACCCTCTTGTTCTTGTAGGTGGTTGTATTTTGAAAAACGTATTATAGTCTCATTTATTCTTTCCTTTGATTATCTTATAAACCTTCTTTTTATCATCTACATTGCATTATCCTTTTTTCACTGCTACCTGGACTTGCTCACTCACCTTACCTGTATGATCTATTATAACCCCTAGGTCCTTTACCTTTTCTATCTTTCTAATATTGTTCTTACCCATTCTGTAATTATGTTCCATAATGGATCTACCCATGTGAATGACTGTACATTTATCTACATTAAATTCCATTCGCCATGTCATGTTATGAAGTCCACACAATCGAACAACGGCCTTGTTGTTAAATGAAAGCTTGTAAAACCAAATCCCGCGACATTCCGTCTATCACTCAATACTAAGAACCCAAATATCCCTACAGAGACAAGAAGAGAAATTGCCAACGATTTATTCATACCCTCTCTCGGTCGTTAAGATACTTAACGGGTTCTTATTTTTAAGTGTTATGTGGGGGACAGCATGGGCTAGTGGTTAAGTGACACGGCTCAAAACATGAAGGTGCTGGATTCGCTCCCCAATTACAGCACCGGCCGTTACCTCGGGGAAGCAGCCCCTTAGAAAAGACAGTAGGAAACAGACCCTTACATAAAATGAATGACGAAGTCGGATGCACTGGGCCGATAGGCGCAAAATAAAAACAAACTGCAACGCACACCGCCTTGAGGAATAGAGAAATAAAGCGAACGGGAAAAAAAGTGTTCTGTGTTTTAGAAATGCAGTAACTGTTCATGAATTAATGTTTCAAAAACTAAAGGAAGGAATATGATATTATTGCAGTGAATAATCGGAATGTGGCCTCACGGGGTGGCGGACAAAGACACCATGCAGGAGCAGACCAATGGGAACAGGCCAGCTACGTCAATTCTAAAAGTATGTCTTTTCATGTTTATATTGACATGCCATTCAAGCTGTATATATTTTGTATAGACAGTTGGGGGTGCAGTATCGATACCGTTAGTGGTGTGGTTCACATACCAAATTGGATTCGGATACTTGAAACAGCAAGATCGGTCTGTTGTTGTTGTTTTGTTTTTTGTTGTTTGTTTGTTTTTGTTTTTTTTGCGGGGGGGGGGGGGGGGGGGAGATGTACACCCATTGAACTGCTAAACTTCAAGGTTAATCCTATGGCAACAAAACCTGTCTGGGGTGAAGATAACTGTTCATGGACTAAGCCGCAGCCTATGTGAGATGGGGTAGCCAGTTCCCTTCCTTGCTGTTTATACCTTTCTCAACTCATATGTCAGGTACCAATTTGCAGCGGTCTTACCAGGAACGAATCACGCGCGGATTTTTTTCTTTCATTTTTGTTTTTAACCATGAAACACATAAAATGACACTTCTTGTCTTGGGCATTAAGACTAACAACATCTTGTAAACTCTGCCAAAAAACGGATGTGTCGGACCGAAAGGGGCAAATATCGCAGTCAAGCTGTAAACTAGCGAGACAACGCATTCCGCTCTCCGGACTACATCCTGTTACTTGCAAAGGCCTGTTCATGGCTTGGTAGCGGGAGATTAAGAACGAACGCAGAAGAAGAAGAAGATCTTGTACATTACGTTGGTCTGTAAAGGGTTAACAACATCAAATAATGCATACCCTCTCTGATATACCTCGAATTCAAACTGGGGACGGCGTGGGCTAGTGGTTAAGGAACACGGCTCACAACCGAAGGTGCTGGGTTCAACCCCATCATTGATCCGGGGAAGCAAACCCTTAGAAAACGCAGGAGGAAGCAGACTCTTACATAAAATGCATGCCGAAGTTGGATGCACTGGGCCGACAGGCGCAAAATAAAAACCGTAGTGCGACACACACCTGCCTTGGGGAATAGATAAATAAGGCGAACGAAAAAAAATTCAAACTTACTGGAATTACACGGAGGAACAGCGTGACAGATGCAGACATTCACTCTCGTACCGATCTCTCAAGTCAATACACTATCTTTAGACAACGAAGACTACGATGGATTGGTCATGTTCGCCGCATAGAAGATTGGTATCATCCCCCAAGGATATCTTAATGGCCAGCTGGAGGATGACAAAACCACAGCTTATGTTCAAAGATGTGGGAAAGTGTGATATGAAGGTCCTGGGCATGAGTGAGATCCTGGGGAAGACGAAGCTGAAGACTGATCCAAGGGGAGATGTGCCCTGAAGAAACATAATATGATGAATGACAAGATGCACTAACAGTATGGATAACATCGTAGGGAGAAAGAATATAAAACACTTAACATGAGAGTTACCACTTCAAGGTGGCATGGCTCTATAGTCAGTCCTGACTGAAAGGGGCAACTTTAGAGAGGTACTACTCCAAGGTAGCATGACCCTATCGTCAGTCCTGACTGAAAGGGGCAACTTTAGAGAGGTACTACTCCAAGGTAGCATGACACTATAGTCAGTCCTGACTGAAAGGGGCAACTTTAGAGAGGTACTACTCCAAGGTAGCATGACCCTATCGTCAGTCCTGACTGAAAGGGGCAACTTTAGAGAGGTACTACTCCAAGGTAGCATGACCCTATCGTCAGTCCTGACTGAAAGGGGCAACTATAAACAGTTACCACTCCAAGGTAACATGACCCTATAGTCAGTCCTGACTGAAAGGGGCAACATTAGAGAGTTACCACTCCAAGGTAGCATGACCCTATCGTCAGTCCTGACTGAAAGGGGCAACTATAAACAGTTACCACTCCAAGGTAGCATGACCCTATAGGCAGTTCTAACTGAAAGGGGCAACTATTGAGAGTTACCACTCCAAAGTAGTATGCACATATAGTCAGTCCTAACTGAAAGGGGCAACTTTTAAGATGGTTGCAATTCCTGTGAAGTGGAGGGAGTTTGTGTCTGCCCCTAACGACTCCCTCAGACGTGACAGTAATTGAATGCGCTTTCAGTCCATTGACTTAAGAAGGATGTAGCATGGGACAACTACATAACATGATTACATTTACATGCATATATTTTCTTCAACTTTACTTAACATTCTTAATCTCTTAGCCAGATTACACGCGCGCAGCCTGCTTTACTGCCGCCTCCTTGGGAATGCAAGAGTGTCTTTGTCAGATCTGCTTCGATGACATTGATGCAGGTAGCCAGGTGTGAATCGCTAGCTGCTGTCACCTAATTTTCCTTGCTCCATTTCTGTGCCCCTCCCCTCCCCCCTTTCACCCCCCCCCCCCTTTTCCTCCCCACACACATTTTTTTTAAAGTTGCAGGATGTTGAATAAACTGAGGCAGACAGACAGACTGACGGAAGAAGGTTATCACAACCAGATTCCAGTGTGACCTACGAAGAGTCAAAAAGGTTTATTAGGACCAGATACGTGGACAAATAGGAAACAGAGAATACTGGCTACACACAAAATGATGCTCATTACCAGTTGAACAGAAGAGAGCAGTTGGTGGTCTTCAGATTCCGCACAGGCCCAACAGACTGAGGTACCATCTATTCAACAAACTGGAAAGATGCTACTGACGAATGCACCTGTGATGCAAGTAAAAATACCCACGAACATCTGCTGCAAAATTGCCTGACATAAAAGAACCAGAGAAAGCACACGTGGTCATCACCAGTGCCAACACTAGACAAGCTCAATGGCAGTGTCGACAGTCTCAGGATGACCGCTGCTTTGTTTGAACAAATTCCAAGTTGACGTCTGACAGCGTTCGAAAAAGAAGAAGTAGAAGAACAAGAAGAAGAAAGAGAACAAAAAATAAATAAACAGCCACTACATTAGGTCCAGCACTGCTTTGGCGAAGGGATAGATCATTCTAAAGCGATGGTCAAATGCTTTGTAAGCAGGAAGAATTGAGAAGATAATTCCGATATAACAATAAACAATAACTCTTAAATGCAAGAACAAACTGAAAAACGACCATTTTGGGGGGTTTTAAATGAATATAAACTTTTTCTTGCAGCGATCAATGAGGGCTCTCAAACATCTCCAGGAAAGCCACGAACAGAGAGTCTTTACGTGAATGAGCCAAACTATATCAATCTAAAAGGTGTGCAATTTGATAGTATTCATTATCATCATGTGTCATGCTCCACGCGCCGTTGACGATCTGCTTCCATTCATCGTCTTCTTCTTGTTGTTCTGTTTCTTCTTCTTCTTATGTTTCTTCCTCTTCTTCTTCTTCTTCTTCTTCTTCTTCTTCTTCTTCCTCTTCTTATGTTTCTTTTTCTTCTTCCTCTTCTTATGTTTCTTCTTCTTCTTCCTCTTCTTATGTTTCTTCTTCTTCTTCTTCTTCCTTTTCTTATGTTTCTTCTTCTTCTTCTTCCTCTTTTTATGTTTCTTCTTCTTTTTTCTCTTCTTATGTTTCTTCTTCTTTTTCCTCTTCTTATGTTTCTTCTTCTTCTTCCTCTTTTTATGTTTCTTCTTCTTTTTCCTCTTCTTATGTTTCTTCTTCTTCTTCCTCTTCTTATATTTCTTCTTCTTCCTCTTCTTATGTTTCTTCTTCTTTTTCCTCTTCTTATGTTTCTTCTTCTTCTTCTTCCTTTTCTTATGTTTCTTCTTTTTCTTCCTCTTCTTATGTTTCTTCTTCTTCTTCTTCCTTTTCTTATGTTTCTTCTTCTTCTTCCTTTTCTTATGTTTCATCTTCTTCCTCTTCTTATGTTTCTTCTTCTTCTTCTTCCTCTTTTTATGTTTCTTCTTCTTTTTCCTCTTCTTATGTTTCTTCTTCTTTTTCCTCTTCTTATGTTTCTTCTTCTTCTTCCTCTTTTTATGTTTCTTCTTCTTTTTCCTCTTCTTATGTTTCTTCTTCTTCTTCCTCTTCTTATATTTCTTCTTCTTCCTCTTCTTATGTTTCTTCTTCTTTTTCCTCTTCTTATGTTTCTTCTTCTTCTTCTTCCTTTTCTTATGTTTCTTCTTTTTCTTCCTCTTCTTATGTTTCTTCTTCTTCTTCTTCCTTTTCTTATGTTTCTTCTTCTTCTTCCTTTTCTTATGTTTCATCTTCTTCCTCTTCTTATGTTTCTTCTTCTTCTTTTTCCTCTTCTTATGTTTCTTCTTCTTCTTCCTCTTTTTATGTTTCTTCTTCTTCTTCCTCTTCTTATATTTCTTCTTCTTCCTCTTCTTATGTTTCTTCTTCTTTTTCCTCTTCTTATGTTTCTTCTTCTTCTTCTTCCTTTTCTTTTGTTTCTTCTTTTTCTTCCTCTTCTTATGTTTCTTCTTCTTCTTCTTCCTTTTCTTATGTTTCTTCTTCTTCTTCCTTTTCTTATGTTTCATCTTCTTCCTCTTCTTATGTTTCTTCTTCTTCTTCTTCCTCTTCTTATGTTTCTTCTTCTTCTTGTTCTTCTTTTTGTTCTTGTTCTTTCTCTTTTTCTTCTTCTTCCTCTTCATGTTTTTCTTTTTCTTCGTTTTCAAACTCCTGCTGCCAAGCCCCGAAAATGGCGTTACTAGAAGAAGAATGTAGTCTCGAGAACTCGAGAAACCAAGCATGACACAACCACATGGACGACCCGGTCCGCCTTCACCGTGCTCGGGATGTGAAGAACACTACTGCAACCCCCCACTTATCATCCTTTTCAGGGGGCACGAAAGAGTAACCTACTCATTGTGGGCAATCCAAACAACAGTAACGATCAGACACATTCGACTTTGGCGTGACATTTTTGGGTACCAGCTTAGCCTTCCCTCTTCGATCCCTTCTCCTTAGCCAGTCTGCCATGTAGCAGCCTGTTATCCGGGATCATCACGTGGAGGTGGAGAAGGTTCTTGGCAGCTCTGTGTCGCTGGCCCTGACGCTAGCAGTCAGCTTTGGACCAACAACCATCAGTATTTGACCATTTCAGTTCTTCAGAACGTTTTACCAGACTGCCATCTGTACAGCCAAATGAGGAAGACTCATTGGCCAAAGGACTCAACGCTAACTCAAAGCTGTGCGGAACTAAAGCGGTCGAGTTCATCACAAAAACTCACTGACAACAGGCGTAGCTCTTCAGATGCTCTGTTTTCCCAGTCCAATTTATCCCACTTCTCAAAAGTTTTTAATCTCTAGTCCCTAATTTGTCCCCTGGCAGAAGTTGTTAAGGCATCTCTTTCTGAGAGTGTGCATGATGAACCATTCAGAGCCCCCCCCCCCCCCCCCCCCCAGTCCAATTTATTCCGCCGCTCCACGCCGATTTTAATATCTACATGGTTTTGAGGTAAGGTGTCCGCTTCGAGTGCCAGAGGTCGTGAGTTCGAATCACGGTGGAGACCTTGTTTTTTCACGTGGATCTTCTGGTAAGCGTTCCCCTGATCTCTGGGTAGTGAGATGGGACCCCTGATCTCTGGGTAGGGAGATGGGATCCCTGATCTCTGGGCAGTGTGATGGGACCCCTGATCTCTGGGTAGTGAGATGGGACCCCTGATCTCTGGGTAGTGAGATGGGACCCCCTGATCTCTAAGTACTGAGATGGGACCCCTGATTTCTGGGTAGTGAGATGGGACCCCTGATCTCTGGGTAGTGTGATGGGACCCCTGATCTCTGGGTAGTGAGATGGGACCCCTGATCTCTGGGTAGGGAGATGGGGCCCCTGATCTCTGGGTAATGAGATGGGACCCCTGATCTCTAGGTAGTGGAGCCAATCCCACTTCAATATTGAAGGCAATAAAGCTGCAGACAAACTAGCAATGAGCGGAGGAGCATCCCCACAAACAGACCTGAGTAACACATATAATGAAGCCAATACCATAATTAAAACCAACTTCATGGGAAAATCGGCTGATCAACACCCCGACTTCCGAAAAGAAGACGGCTACTATAACTTAACTAGAGAAGAGCAAGTCATCATCTTCAGACTGAGAACTGGGCATAACAGACTCAAGGGTCATCTTTACAACAAAATGAGGATTGGGACATATGACAAGTGCCCATTTGGGGAGCATATCATGACCGTGGAACACATCCTGCAAAGCTGCATGCTCACGCAGGAAAAGAGAGAACAATACTGACCTCGTGAGACAAATGTGAGACAAAAGCTGAATTGGGATGAAACAGCCTTACAAACAACGGTGTCCTTTGTAAGAGAAACCGGAACCTTGATCTGAGGATGAACGAAGAAGAAGAAGAAGAAGAAGAAGAAGAAGAAGAAGACGAAGAAGAAGAAGAAGAAGAAGAAGAAGAAGAAGAAGAAGACGAAGAAGAAGAAGAAGAAGAAGAAGAAGAAAAAGAAGAATACCAGATTTCAAGTATTTCTCAATTTGCCTCCTGACAGAAGCCCCTCTATCTTCTTCTTCTTCTTCTTTGTTCGCTCTTAATCTCCCGCTACCAAGCCTTGAAAAAAGCTTTGCAAGTAGCGGAATGTAGTCCAGAGAACGGAATGCATTGTGTTGTGGTTTACAGCTTGACTGCGATATTTGCACCTTTCGGTCCAACACATCTGACTTCAGCAGGCATTTTTGAGTACCGGGTTGCCCTCCCGCTTCGATCCCTTCTACTTAGCCAGTCTGCTCTGTTGCGTCGTGTTATTCAGGATCACCGCGTGGAGGTGTAGAAGGGTCTTGGCAGCTCTGGTTCGCTGACCCTGACGCTAGCAGTCAGCTATGGGTCACTTACCGCTGCAGTTCATGCGCTGCTCAGCATCTTGATCCCATGCCCCTCTATCTGAGAGTGTGCACAAGGAACCATGCATGTCCATCCATTTATTTTAGTCAGAAGCAATCTTGAATATGGCTTTCCGTGCGTGCGTGTAGGTGCGTGGGTGGGTGGTTGAATTGGGTATGTTTTGGGATTTGGGTTGGGTTGGGCGTAAAATCGAAGTTGTAAGGGACATGGCTCAAAACTTAAGCTTGATCATATTCAGATGTTGTGTGTTTTTTGGGGGGTATTATTTGTGTTCGCCTTATATCTATATTCCCAAAGGCGGTGTGCATTGCACTATGTTTTAATCTTGTGCATGTCGACCTAGTGCAACCGACTTCAGCATGTATTTTATGTAAGGGTCGGCTTCGGATGCTTGATACGTCAAGGTCGTTCCGTTCTCCTATTGGAAGTAAAACAATTTAACATAATTCGTGATGAAGTCGGATACTCTCGGTCTCTTTGCGCAAAAACACAATGCCATGTGCCTCAACTAAACGTTTTTATACTGGTTTAAAAGACTCCAGAGAGTCGGTATACAACCAAATTCTTGAAGGGTGGTTTAAACGATGTGCAAGTTAATCTTAATAGACTCAAACACTAGAGGTACGTAGACCCGCAGCCAGTTAGGCGCCATCAATAGCTACTCTTAACAAACCACCTGGGGAAAGGTGCAAATAATTTGGATATATTTTTTTAAAACTAGAATTGTGTCCGGGCAGCGGCTGTTAAGCCTACTCTTTTCGATTTACAACTGCTAAGGAAATTTTAACATGTTCGACAACTGAATACGGGTGTCCGATCTCACTAACCAGAGATCATGGGAAGTTTTACCAGAAGATCCAGGTGGAAAAAAAATCCAGATCTCCACCCGCGTCCACCGGCACCTTACCTCGAGAGTCACCTGCCTTATCTCTATCTGTATCTCTCTCTATATATATATATCTCTCTCTCTCTGCCACTCTCTATCTTTATGTTTATCTCTTTCTATCTATGTTTCTTTCTATCTACAAGTCTCCCTATTTCTGAGTCTCGCTTTATCTACCTCACTATCTCCTTCGATATATCTTTATCTCTCTCCAAATATTTATTTTCCTTCTCTCGCTCTTACTCTCCTTCTGGAATCTGTCCCACTTTTCCCAATGTCTCTCATTACAAAAACTGTAATTCCGATATTTGTTCCCAGTGGTAATGCAAGCCGAAGAAATTTAAAAGGTGGAATAAATGCCACTTACCTCTGCAATCTCAGTGTACTGGCTAGGATTTCTTCTTCTTCTTCTTCGTACGCTGTCAGACGTCAACTTGAATTTGTTCGAAGAAAGCAGTTGTTATCCCGAGGCTGTCGACACTGCCATAGAGCTTGTCTAGTGTTGGCACTGGTGATGGCCACATGTGCTTTCTCTGGTCCTCGTATGTCGGGCAATTTTGCAGCAGATGTTTATCGGTCATTTTCCCTGTGCCACAAGTGCATTCGTCAGTGCCACCTATCTTCAGTCTATTGAATAGGTGGTGTTTCAGTCTGTTGTGGCCTGTGCGGAGTCTGAAGACCACGACCTGCTCTCTTCTGTTCAACTGGTAATAGGCATCATTTTTTGTGTAGCCAGTATGTTCTGTTTCCCATTTGGCCATGTATCTGGCCCTAATAAACCTTTTGGACTCTTCGTAGGTCACACTAGAATCTGGTTGTGGTAGTCTTGCACCTTCTTTTGCCAGTCTGTCTGCCTCCTCGTTGCCTTGGATGTTACAGTGGGATGGAACCCACTGTACCACTACTGTTTTTGGCGCGGACTGCTGGCATAGTTGACGGAGTACTGCTCTTAAATCATTAAGTATTTTTCTGGCGGCTAAGAATTTATTTGATCTCTTCTATTAAAAAATTGTTGTTGTTGTTGAATGACCCCAATGAGTAGAATTACTCTTTTGTGCGCCCTAGAAATGACGTTAAGGGGCGGGTTGCCGTAGCTTTCCTCATAGCCAAGCGTGCTGATGAAGGTGGACCGGGTCCTCCATGAGGTTGTGATTTGCTTGGCTTCATCTGCATTTCGCTCACGTGTCTCCATATTCTCAACTGATAATGAACACATAGAAGATGTAAAGGATTTTGAATGTCCGGAATCTTCCATCAATAATTCTGGCGAATGTGAAATTCTCCTTCTTCTTCTGCGTTCATTCTCAATCTCCCGCTACCGAACCCTGGAAGGGCTTAAGAAGCAGAATATAGTCCAGAGAACGGAATGCGTTGTGTCGAAGTTTACAGCTTAACTGCGATATTTGCATCTTTCGGTCCAACACATCCGACTTCAGCAACCATTTATTAAGTACCGAGTTAGCATTCCCTCTTCGATCATTTCTCCTTAGCCAGTTTGCCCTGCTGCAGCCTGTTATCCAGGATCACCGCGTGGAGGTGTAGAAGGGTCTTGGCAGCTTTGGTTCGCTGGCCCTGGCGCTGCAGTCAGCTATGGGTCGCTGACCGCTGCAGCTCATGCGCTGGCCCTGACGTTAGCCGTCAGCTGTGGGTCGCTGACCGCTGCAGCTCGTGCGCTGGCCCTGACGTTAGCCGTCAGCTGTGGGTCGCTGACCGCTGCAGCTCATGCGCTGGCCCTGACGTTAGCCGTCAGCTGTGGGTCGCTGACCGCTGCAGCTCGTGCGCTGGCCCTGACGTTAGCCGTCAGCTGGGGGTCGCTGACCGCTGCAGCTCGTGCGCTGCTCAGCTTCTTGATCCCGACTGCAAAATTGAAATCAAACGAAGACTTGCAATTGCTGCACACAAACTAATAAAGACGAGAAATGTGTGGCGAGGCACATGCAAGGAGACACATATCCAACTGATCAGAGCATGCAGTTTCCCAGTCGCGACATATGGTTGTGCTACATGGACATTAAACAAATCAATTGCAAAATAAGATTACAACTTTTGAAATGAAGTGACACAGAAGGACGTTGAAAATATTATGGACAGGTAATCTCAGCGTGTTACAAAACATTAGTTCCTAGACAACAAGGCAAAGGCAAAGGCCGCCGTCCATCGTAGATGATGATGGCATAATTAATTTTGCTGGCGCTATTTTTTAGTAAGGATTAACTGCTCTACTTTTTATCCTCACTCTCTCGTCTCGTGCCGCCTGACCTCAGCGGCAAGTCACGGACAAGACGACTAGGGGGCGACTACGGGATGCAGGGGACTCCGCATCAAACACCCGTGAAAAAGACGGCGGAGTCCGAAGTCGAACCCACACCACCTGTTCACGAGGCCGACGACTTAATCACTTTGCCACGGAATCCCTAGACAACATCGATAGAAAAAAAGCTGATATATTTTTGTCATGTGAAAAGACACAACGGTCCGGAGGGAGTGATAGTGGAGGACGAGGTACTTGGAAAAAGATGGGAAAAATAAATGAAACAAAAATTGTAAAGTTGATTAAAGTTAAGTTTAATCAAATTTAAAAAATGGGTATGGTCAGATACTGCACTGAGACGAGAACGCCAACAAAACCTACGTTACGACCAATAGGCCTTCATAAGGGACAACAAATAACAACAATACTGAATTAGCAAATCAACATATAAGGACAAAATATGTTACTTATCTGATGGTAGACCCAGTCTGTCTAAGCGACTGGTTGAGTCTGAAGCTCGACTGAAAATGAAGGAGAGCGGTCAAATAAGGTGGCCAGGAGAGCGTAAGGATTGGGGGGGGGATGGGCCAGATAAGCCAGTGGCGGCCAAATAAGGAAAAGGCCAAATGGTGATCCAAGTGGGAGAACAAAAAGAAGTTGATATAAGCTGGGAAGGAGTGAGATTAATATAGGAGTGGTGAAAGGGTGGGGAGAGAGGGGGGCAGACTGATAGAAGAAAAAGGGGGTGGGGCAAAGGTAGACAAATAGATGGAGGCCAGTATGAGATTTTAAGAAAAGGTATGGAAGATATTAATGCCATGTGGTTGGAGGCAACCATGCAGGAGATAAGTCTATTCTCAAGGGCGAATCGATGACGATCGTCAGAGAAGCAAGAAACTTGACCAGTCAGCCTTGCTCCGGTGCTCAGGACCATTGAAATGGCTGGCAATTGGGGAACCAGTGCGGTTGCGGATATCAATGAGGTATTGGCGGAACCGCTCACGCAGTTCCATACCAGTTTCCCCAAAGTATGTCATACCACACTGGCGGCAGATGATAAAATAGATGAGGTTGCGGAAATTGCATGTGAATCCCGGTTTGATGAAGAATTCTGCTTTGGGAAAGGTGACGGGGCGAGAAATGATGACATGACGATGAAGAGGTCGACCCGGACGGACAGTCTGAGGATGTCTTTGAATGACCCGGTCCGCCTCCCCTTAAACTGAGATGCATGCAGAGCTACCGTGACGGAAACTAGGTTCTCTCATATCATGATGCTGAGTTGTTGCAGCTCTTGCCACTCGCACCAGAGGGACTGGAATACTTCTTAAACGTCTCTTAATTCTTATATTGTTTTGTATTCTTTTTATATGCAGAGTTACAGATAAAGTGAGCAACTTAATGAAAATGAATGATGGACGATGCCAGGCGCAGGACGGGATTATATCCATATAGTATAAAATGCTTTGCCACAGGAAATAGTGGAGGCAGGATCAATTAATGCATTCAAGAATAATTTGGTGGTATATAGTTATTTTTAAAAACAAGGGAGGTAAAAGAAACTGGTTGCATATAGACTCTGCAGAGTCTTCTAAATCAGTATAAAAACGTTTAGTTAAGTTAAGTTAGTAGAACCCGTGCACATGTTTCCACCATAAGCTCTTCGTTGGAAATTAAATAAACACGACACGCACATAAGCATACCAAGATGACGACTACCGATATATGGGAGAGGGTAACAGTCCAGACACAATCAATCAGCTATAAAGACACCAACAAACTGCAATTGTAACAGTTCCCGCCGGAGCAAGGGGAGTTTAGGATGCCTGAACATGTTAAAGCTTAAAGCTACCTGAATGCATGTCAAGGTCACTCACCGTCTCAGCAAAGGAGAACAGAGTTGGGTTAAGGAATGTGGACAGATAGAAACTGACCACTGGCCTTCCGATTTTGTAGGGGGAGATTGATTGACAGACGAAATTGGCATCGGGGCTTGCTGCGAGAGAATGAGTGACAGGTGTGCAAAGTGTTTCGTTCCAATTGGGATTGAAGATGACCATACCTGAGATCGATTGGTCAAGCTCTGGCCTTGCTTGAGGATATATAACTCGAGACAAAGTTTAGCTCGAGAGGCTGGAGAGAGAGAGGCTGGATAGAGAGAGGATGTATGGAGGAGAGTGAGAGAGAGAGAGAGAGACTGAATGTAGATAGTATGTTTAACTCACCGACTTAGGTAGAGGAGCGATTGATAGACGGTTGGACAAATGTTTAGTGATAGAACAGGATCGCTCAAATAGGTGTGTGAGTTTTGCATTAATAGATAATCTGAACATGTGTTTGTAAGCAAGGACACATTGTGAACGAGTTATGTCGAGATCGCCCGCCTGAGGGGATTTCAGTGAGGAAGAGTATTTGATAAGGTGTGTTGAAGACGCCGTTAAGGCGATGTGCGTGTGATGTAATTGCAAGGCAATAGAACTGGGTTTTTAGATAGTTGGGAATTCCATCAATAGCTAATGCTTACAATTCCCGTTTTAGTAGAATGTTTAGTTAAGATATGTATTATATTGTGTTTGTAATGTCTCTACTCATTGTATGATATGAGTATGATATAATAAATTTGCCACCTGCTGTTTGATATGTCATTTACTGAGTATGGTCATGATGATGTGGATGAGTGTGAGAATGTTCTCAGTTAGATCACGGCCAGCAGAGGGTCTGCTACACAATCTTTCGTATGAGAATGGGCCACTGCAGACTACTGGGCCACCTATATCGGCTCAAAATCTCCCAAACAAATAAATGTCCATGTGGGACAGGAGTTCAGACCCCTGAACACGTACTTCAAGAATGCCTGGTCCAAGAAGAACTAAGATGCCAGACCTGGCCAGATTGAGCAGAATTGAGACAAAAAACTATAGGGTCACCGCTCAGACCTGGAATAGACTGTGGACTTCATCCTGGGGATAGGACTGAACATTTAGCAGGATCAGAAAACCAGAACGCAGAAGAAAAAGAAGAAAAAAGTTGTACATTTTATAACATGTGTTCATTTGTAAGTCATACACAAGAGGCCTTTTGCACGGTTACAGATGGAGAGGCAGGACAGGAGCTATCAAAGAGACTTTGAACACGAGGCGGATGGACAGAAAGAAAGAGATACAGGTTTTGTGTATCCAGAAAAGTTAGGGACGGAGGGCAGGTTACGCAATGCAAACGAGACAAACGTTCGCTCAGAGGTCCAGATGAAATGAAACAACATTGGACAGCGTGGGCCGAGAATTCAGGAAGAGTGTATTACGTCGATTAACATGGTCGGGCGTGCTGAAAGGGGCCAAGTTTACCAGGAACTTGTGGTCAAGCCTGGTAGAACATTAGTTGAAGTCGACGAAGAATCGACTAAGGAAATAGTAGGAGATTCGTCAGATAAAGAGGAAATGAGAGGGGGAGGAATGGTGACAGGACCAGCTATGGTTTCGTGCCCACCCACGCCAGGTCCTAGCCATGCGGGAGAAGTGGTTGAACAGACCGAAAGAAGGGACAACCCTTCGGCCACCGAGGAAGGAAGTGGGAATGACGCACAGTTGGATTGCGAAACGGACGTACCAACAGCAGACAACAAAGGAGGAACAGAGTTTCTAAGGAAAACGAAGAAAAGGGAAAGTAAGGTTAACCCCAGCCAGGACGGCGAACCAGTCATCGAAGCAAAGAAGAAAAGATCTCAGTTCGAAATAAGCCAACAGTCAAACGAACAGTGTGAAAGGTCTTTCCCACAAATAGTGAATACAGATGGACGGAAGGCTGAAGTAGCGGACGATGTAAGTGTACGTAACACTACCAAAGAACCGGTGGATCCGAACCAAACAACCGTGAAACAAACAGACCAGACGATGGGCGTTTTACAGGAGGAAATCGCGCAGCAATCAGAGACAGCTGATGGGGCAGCGCATAGTCTGATTAAAATAAGCAGTAGTGATAAGGAACGGTTGATACAATGTTTACTGACGCTAGCCAAAAACATGGAATTCAGAAATGGAATTAGGTAAAGTCGTGTGGAGTACTTACACACTGGTAGGACAGATGTTGGGCTATCATGTGAAACTCCAGTTAATGTATGCATTTGCATCAGATTTGTTTAATCTACCGTTATCCTTGGGAAACGGAGATTTGGATAATTAGGGGGTAGGGTATAGAGATGGAGGAATGACCAGATGTTAAAAATTCCTTTGAATTCGTTGTCTCCAAGTACACGCCAGACAATGAGCGTACCACGGACGGTCAGTCTGAAGCTAGACTGACCGAGATGAAAGGGACATTTCCGACCAGAGAAACGGACGGTCAGTCTGACGCTCGACTGACCGAGATCAAATGTACATTTCCGACCAGAGAAACGGACAAGAGACGCAGGATAGCTGGATGCGCCAGGTAATGATTACGCGACGCAGGGTAAACACGTGGACGCGATGTTTCGGTCAAAATCTGACCAGGGGGCTTTGATGCAGGGAATTTGGGGAAACAGAGGTAAATTAGTTAGATCACAACACTCGGTTTTGATTCCTCGTGACAAAGACGCCAGCAGTTAACGGGGCTATGCAACTTTAACAAAGACTGCATTCTGGACGTGTAGGGGTACAGCATGACGTAATTCCACATGTGGACGATTCGGTTTTTGACTTTTGACTCAGACATTGTTTAGTATCTGATTAAGTTAGAACTTAGTCATAGTTTAGTGACATAGTCTAGTAGAACTTAGTCATAGTTTAGTATCTTATAAAGGGTGCATTAACAGGTGCTCATCTGTGGGGCACGAGCAGGAGTGAAGGTTGATGGCACTTGGTCATGTTTATGTGTGTAAATATTTTGACATTTGGATTTTGACAAGCATATTACTTGCACTTTAATTGATTGTTGTTGGTTTGGTTAAACAGGATTATGTGTCCTGACATAAGTATCAAGGTGTAATACTTACGGACTGAAATACTGATATCATGAGTATGCGTGCAAATATTTTGACATTTGTATTTGGTGTTTGGGTTTTGACTAATGGTATTACTTGCATTTTTAGTGGGTTGTATGGTCAACATAGTATGCATTGAATTTTTCTTTATTTTGTTGTTGTTTTGTTGTTTAAACATGATTACATATCCTGACAGTATCAAAGTGTGATACTTGCTGACTGAAATATTGATATCATAAGTATGCGTGCAAATATTTTGGTTTTGGGTTTCGACATTGTATGCAATGCATTTGTATTGTGTTTTGTTGGTTTTGTTTTGGTGGTTGTTGTTGAATCATCATGTTTACAGGTATTTGATACAGGTTATAAAGGTGATCTACAGAGCAGTATATCTCATCCAGACTGTAGGCCTCCGCAAACAGAGGTCACCACGAGTTCCAGAACAAGAAATAGCATGTTGGAACACTGAGCTGGCCAACTTAATGGCACTTAGTGTTGTAACAGTAGATGTTACTGACTTGTTATGGTGTATATTTTATCACATGTATGTGGAGTCTTTGCAGAGAAGACTATATTGATCAGAAGTTGTAATATTGACTATGACATATGTTGTCAAATATCGTTTTTGTGGGAAACATAAATAATTTTGCTGTTTCGTTGAGAGGGGATAGCTGTCAAGAGAGACCATGATAACTAGCCCGAGGATAACCCACGTAAATTCGTGGCCTCACAGGAGTTAGTATGAAGTGAATCGTTGGCCAGGCGTGTAATGAGACCGCCTGAGAAAATTGACCTGAACTGGTCGAGTGTAACAATGAAGGTTCGTGTCCTTAGAGGAAGGCACGGGAACAGGGCGAGGTATGTTGACCTCAATGAATAAGGAGAATTCCATAAGGTGTTTCTGTTTTGATGAGTTAAAGGACCCGCGGGGACAGACTTGGGTGTATTTGACTGTAAAACCATGTAAAAGTGGTGGCTTGTGTTGTAAAAACGACCAGCCACAGTGTTTTTCTTCTGCTTGTATTGATTGTGTATGTATTACACAAAGTTTATATGTATCAAATGACATGTCTTTTTATGCATGTACGATGTGAGTGAAGTTGTAAACAGGAGTGGGGTTTACATTATGGATAGTGGAGACGAAAATCGTGTGACAGTGTTTTTTTTTCAAGGCAGGTACAATTTGAGTGGAGTTGTAAACAGGAGTAGTGTTTACATTTTGGATAGTGGAGACGAAAATGGTGGTCATTTGCCAGATGAAAAAAAATGACCATCCATGTTTCGGTCTGTAGTTTAGGGAGGTAATGTAACAGTTCCCGCCGGAGCAAGGGGAGTTTAGGATGCCTGAACATGTTAAAGCTTAAAGCTACCTGAATGCATGTCAAGGTCACTCACCGTCTCAGCAAAGGAGAACAGAGTTGGGTTAAGGAATGTGGACAGATAGAAACTGACCACTGGCCTTCCGATTTTGTAGGGGGAGATTGATTGACAGACGAAATTGGCATCGGGGCTTGCTGCGAGAGAATGAGTGACAGGTGTGCAAAGTGTTTCGTTCCAATTGGGATTGAAGATGACCATACCTGAGATCGATTGGTCAAGCTCTGGCCTTGCTTGAGGATATATAACTCGAGACAAAGTTTAGCTCGAGAGGCTGGAGAGAGAGAGGCTGGATAGAGAGAGGATGTATGGAGGAGAGTGAGAGAGAGAGACTGAATGTAGATAGTATGTTTAACTCACCGACTTAGGTAGAGGAGCGATTGATAGACGGTTGGACAAATGTTTAGTGATAGAACAGGATCGCTCAAATAGGTGTGTGAGTTTTGCATTAATAGATAATCTGAACATGTGTTTGTAAGCAAGGACACATTGTGAACGAGTTTTGTCGAGATCGCCCGCCTGAGGGGATTTCAGTGAGGAAGAGTATTTGATAAGGTGTGTTGAAGACGCAGTTAAGGCGATGTGCGTGTGATGTAATTCCAAGGTAATAGAACTGGGTTTTTAGATAGTTGGGAATTCCATCAATAGCTAATGCTTACAATTCCCGTTTTAGTAGAATGTTTAGTTAAGATATGTATTATATTGTGTTTGTAATGTCTCTACTCATTGTATGATATGAGTATGATATAATAAATTTGCCACCTGCTGTTTGATATGTCATTTACTGAGTATAGTCATGATGATGTGGATGAGTGTGAGAATGTTCTCAGTTAGATCACGGCCATCAGAGGGTCTGCTACACAATCTTCCGTATGAGAATGGGCCACTGCAGACTACTGGGCCACCTATATCGGCTCAAAATCTCCCAAACAAATGAATGTCCATGTGGGATAGGAGTCCAGACCCCTGAACACGTACTTCAAGAATGCCTGGCCCAAGAAGAACTAAGATGCCAGACCTGGCCAGATTGAACAGAATTGAGACAAAAAACTATAGGGTCACCGCTCAGACCTGGAAAGGACTGTGGAATTCATCCTGGGGATAGGACTGAACATTTAGCAGGATTAGAAAACCAGAACGCAGAAGAAAAAGAAGAAAAAAGTTGTCGGTACATTTTATAACATGTGTTCATTTGTAAGTCATACATTTATTTTATTCGTTGCACTTTGTTGACATCATGACTTTTATCTTCTTGTGTCAATGTATTAAGGCATGATTCATTGTCCATTATCACGCTATGGGGTTTTAATAAAGACAGAAGAACTGTTTTCGAATTCTACTTTCCAAATACTTGACCTTTCATCTCTATATTAACGTCCCGATGGTCTGTCGATTTTGAAACGAAAATGAGTTCCGAATTTTTTAATAATTCTGGGTGCTTCTGTCTGCTGGGTGCTTCAACAGCAGGATAAAAGCTAATGGTCAGGAACTCGAAGTGGTTGACCGTTTTAAATATCTAGAGTCAATTTTCAGTGATAAAGGATCAAAATGGTCAGGAACTCGAAGTGGTTAACCGTTTTAAATATCTAGGATCGATTGTCAGTGATGGGAATCAAGATGCTGAGCAGCGCATGAGCTGCAGTGGTCAGCGACCCATAGCTGACTGCTAGCGTCAGGGCCAGCGAACCATAGCTGCCAAGACCCTTCTACACCTCCACGCGGTAATCCTGGATACCAGGCTGCAGCAGGGCAGACTGGCTAAAGAGAAGGGATCGAAGAGGGAATGCTAACCCTGTACTCAAAAAATGGTTGCTGAAGTCAGATGTGTTGGACCGAAAGGTGCAAATATCGCAGCCAAGCTGTAAACTACGACACGACGCATTCTGTTCTCTGGACTACATTCTGCTACTTACCCTTTCAGGGTTTGGTAGTGGTAGATTGAGAACGAACGAAGAAGAAGAAGAAGAAGATTGTCAGTGATGAAGGATCAAAATGTGAGATGTTGGCCAGAATAGCACAGACAATATCGGCGCTTGCACGGCTTAACAAAATCTGACAAGATAAACTGTTAGCACTATGAACGAAAATCAGATTAATGCGTACACTGGTCCTGTCAATATTCCTCTATGCTTGTGAGACATGGACAGTTACAGCTGACCATCAACGAAGGATACAGGCCTTGGAGATGAGATGTTTCCGAAGACTTTTAAACGCCACATACAAAGATCGAGTTACAAATGAGAAAATACGAGATAGAATTACAACAGCAATATGGCCTTTTCAAGACCTCTTGGCAACTGTCAAAAGAAGGAAACTCGGTTGGTAAGGTCACATATCGAGATCAAATGGTCTGAATGGATGTTTGACAGATGACATTCTACAGAGACTCCTTGAAAGTGTGAAAAGCTTCAAAATTGATGTCACTTCCTGTTAGATGCTTGCACAGAATGGCGCACTAATATAACCAAAGGCGCTTAGATTGCAAAGATTATAACCATCACGGAGGCTCCTAAAAAGCGTGATGTCCAAAAATACAAAACGTACCACGATTGCAGAGCCGTACCCCCCCCCCTCCCCCTTCCTATAACCCCCTCCACATGTGGACTCTGAATGTGGCAGGGTGTGCCGTTCCAGGATTGGTATTTACAACCATAAGAGAACACATCTCACAACAATAGTCTGACGCTGTGGCCATCTTTCCTTGCCATGGGCTCCTATTATTGCCTTCTACCAGAACCACTGGACTTACATATTTTAATCTGCACACTACGGAAGACGTCTTAGACTTAGTCGACCTGGACTTCTATAGGAACCGATGTCCCTGTGCAGGTCCCAGCTCTAGCGTGAACTGAATGTCACCGGTAGGAGAATTTCCTGCTTATTGGGCTAGGCTCGAGCAGCTTATTACTCCGCAACGCTGGGACAAGTGCCGTGGAGGATGATTAGCCGATGTGCGAGTCCAATCTTAATAGACTCAAACACTAGAGTAAAGTAGACCAGCAGCCTTTTAGGCGCCATCTATGCTGTTCTTAACAAACCACATAACCATGGTCAGTGTTATGCCATATCACACAGTTAGTCGCCTCTTATAACATGCTCTCTGTAGGGCCTTGTCATACACAAATACCCCAACAGAGCACTCGGGCTACTAAAGGTGTTTATTTTCCACTCGACCACATGTCTCACACTCCTTTTCCGTCATCCAGTACATCATACAGCAGGGAGAGATCACCTCCCCCCCCCCCCCATCTCAAGCGCTTATATTAAGCGAAAACTACTATAGTTACATCTGACACATATGCTACCATATGTGAGAGTACGCTCTCTTGTGGCAGCCATCATCATAGGCGTCTCAGTCTCAGTAGACCTTCGCGTGGCGTTCTGTGAGTAGCTTCAATGGCGCAAGTCTGAATGCTGAATATGGAGACCCTGGGTTGGCCAAACTGCAGGATCCCCCTCCTCGGCCTCGCTGATGTAATCCAACGGAATGTAGAGCATGATCATTCGGCCCCAGCTCAGCCGCAGGAGCTGCCGAAAGGAGTTTGCAATTTTGAAACTTTAGGTGCTACCAATTTTGAAACTTTAGGTGCTACCAATTTTGAAATTTTAGGTGCTACCAATTTTGAAAATTTAGGTGCTGTAGTTTGCATTTTGACTGCGATATTTGCACCTTTGAGTCCGACTCATCTTACTTCAGAATTCATTTTTGAATACCAAGTTAGCCTTCCCTCTTCGATCATTTCTCTTTAGCCAGTCTGCCCTGTTGCAGACTGTTGACAAGAATCATCGCGTGGAGGTGTAGAAGGGTCGTGGCAGATGACCCTGACACTAGCAGTCAGCTTCTGGTCCCTGATCGCTGCAACTCATACACTGTTCAGATCTTGATCACATAGCCTGACATCTGAAACACATAAACATGAAACTGAACCTTACCCATTTATGCATTTGTTTGTTGTTTATTTATGTTTCACTGCACGTCTTAAGTTGCCATTTCATGAATGTAAATAAATAACAATATATAATACAAAATATGATGTTCAGATCCTGATCCCATAGCGTGACATTTGAAACACATAAACATTAAACTAAACCTTACCTTTATATGTTTCACTGCACGAATTAAGTTGCCACTTTATGAATGGAAATAAATAACAATATATAATACAAATTATGATGACAACGCCATTGTAATGAGGGATTGTAATGCCAGACCTGGATTTGAGAGAACATGGGTGGAAGACTACCTAGGGAACTTCGGAGTGAAACAGACAGAAAAACAATAATGGTTGCATACTTCAAGAATGAAGACTCCTAGTGGTCTGTCGGGGTGTTTGTGTATGATACAGAGGAGAGTAGCACCACTGCCCCACAGAGAGCGTGTCGTAAGAGGAGCACCACTGCCCCACAGAGAGCGTGTCGTAAGAGGAGCACCACTGCCCCACAGAGAGCGTGTCGTAAGAGGAGCACCACTGCCCCACAGAGAGCATGTCGTAAGAGGACCAACACTGGCCATGATTAGGTAGTTTGTTAAGAGCAACATCGATGGCGTCTAACAGGTTCAGGGTCTACTTTACTCTAGTGCTTGAGTCCATTAAGATGGATGTGCACATTGGTTAACCACGCTTCGCGGCACCTCCCAACACAGCGAAGAAATAAGCTGCTCGATCCTAGCCAGCTAAGCAGAAAATCCTCATCCCGGCTACATCCAGCTCACGCCATAGCTGGGACCTGCACATGGGCAACTACACCTGTAGAAGTACAGATCGACTAAGACTTCTAGAATTATGTACGATAGTCAGAACGATTTGTTAATAACCATCACCTTGTTTCAGCATAGACATTCCCAAATATTTACGTCGTACGGATGGCATTACCTGCATTGTATGAGTTAAATAGATTAGGCAAGAAAAACAAGCAAAGATCAAAAATAGATTAGGCAAGAGAAACAAGCAAAGATCATAAATAGATTCAAGAGACAGGCCTAACATGTGTAAATGCTGATCACAAGGCGGTAATTTGGTTATGAGAGTTTGTGATAAAAATAATTCAAGACGACAGAGCAAATTAATCAATCAAAATAAGCAAACTTAAAGAAACACAACCAAAAAGTCTATGTTTCGAAAGTTAGCAAGAGATTTGCTAGAATGACCACGTGAACTAAATTGATAAAACAAGGATAGGCAATGTTTAAAAGTAATTTAGTAGAAGCAGCTAAAGAGGTTCAAGATATTTACCAACAGCGTTGTAGAACGAAGAAGTAAAAACAGTTACCAAAGCGAAGAAGAATAGATACAAATCGTGGGTTACAAGCAAAAAATAAGAACAAGAAAGCATGTAAAGTTGGTAATAAAGAAGGCTAAGATGGGGAACTTCTTAATTCGGATTACAAAAACGCAACAAGAAATTTCTACATAAGATTAAAAGTGCGAGAGGCAGAGATGATTACTTAACTGAAATTAACGACTTTATACTGGTTTAGTAGGGTGGTTTAACCGATATGCGAGTCCACCTTAATAGACTCGAAGACTGAAGCTGAGTAGACCCGCAGCCAATTAGGAGCCATCTATAGCTGCTCTTAACAAACCACCTGGAAAAAGGTACAAATAACTTGGATTGATTTTTACTTGAATTTTGTCGGGCTGCGGCCGTTAAGTCTACTCTTTTCGATTTTAAACTGTCAAGAAATTGTTAACGTGCTCGACACTGAACACGGGCGTCCTATCTCACTACCCAGAGATCAGGCGAATTTTTACCAGAAGATCCACGTGAAAAAAAATCCCGGTCTCCACCGTGATTCGAACACGCGACGTCTGTCACCCAAGGCGGACACCTAACCCCGAGACCACTCTTCACATCTTTTTTATGCCCCCCCCCCCCCCCCTCACTTTCGATTCCCAGGCACAGTAACATGCAGGACTGTCTTGGTTACCCAGACAATCTTGAAACAAGCCCTCAAATGTGAGCTTGCGTGCTTTTACGATAGTGAATAGGTCTTTATATTAGCCGACCTCTTTCTTAACGGTGTCCCGGACTGTCTTATTCGTGACACGGCCAAAGATTCGACGCAGGCATCTCATCTCCATTGCACACGTTCTTTGCTCTAGAACCGCTGTCAGAGTCCAAGTTTCGCACGCGTAAAGGTACACGGAGGTGACAAGTGCATACATTTTAACGACCTCAGTTTGGTGAACGCAGCTATGGTCATCGCTGTTCTTGGCTGCATCTCAGTTCTGTAACCGTCTGCATCCATCAGTGATCATTGGAGCACTGATAAATAATATATATATATATATATATATATATATATATATATATATATATATATATATATATATATATATAAATATATATATATATATATATATATATATATATATATATATATATTAAATATATTATATATATTTTACATACATACATACACGTGTAACCACACGCATTGCACTGTGATTCTTACCCAATAATTAATACGAATAAAAATGTAAATGATAATACAATTAAACATTTCGATCTATTTGGACATACGAAGAGTCAAAACGGCTTATTAGAGCTTGATGCATGACCAAATGGGAAACAGAACATACTGGCTACACCAAAAACGATGCCTATTACCAGTTGAACAGAAGAGAGCAGGTCGTGGTCTTCAGACTTCGCACAGGCCACAATAGACTTAGGTACCACCTATTCAACAAATTGAAGATAGGGGGCACTGACGAATGCCCGTGTGGTACCGGGAAAATGACCACTGAACATTTGCTGCAAAACTGCCCGACATACGAGGATCAGAGAGAGCAGATGTGGCCATCACCTGTGGCAACACTAGACAAGCTCTATGGCAGTGTCGACAGCCTCAGGATGACGGCTGCTTTTTTCGAAAACATTAAGCTTGATGTCTGACTGCGTACGATGAAGAAGAAGAAAGAAGATCTATTTGGTACTATCAATACAATCAATATTTAAACATAAACAAAAATTATGTGCATCGAAGATTTATCAACTTAAACTTCTGAACATCATAAGTCTTCAAAAACATAAACATTTCTATCTGTAAAGGATAACTTATTGGTACACCGTACAACATGAATTAATAAATTATTTTTTTATTCACCACCATCATCTTCTATCCACTTGTGTCTTAACTTAACTTAACGTCTTTATACTGGTTTAGAAGACCCTGCAGAGTCTGTATACAACCAGTTACATTTACATCAACTTGCTCTAAAAGCTATGCGCATCCAGTTTATTCTTAAATGCATTAACTGTCCCCGCCTCCACTACCTCCCCTGGCAATGCATTCCAAGCAGACACCACTCTCTGACTAAAAAAATATTTCCTAATATCTAACCTGGACCTCTCTTTAGTCAGCTTGTAGCTATGCCCTCGTGTTATTGTAGGTGGCTGTATTAAAAAAAAAACTTGTTATGGTCTAATTTATCGATTCCTCTGATCATCTTATAAACCTGTATTAAGTCACCACGAATTCTTCTCTCTTCGAGACACTGTAGGCCGGTTTTTCTGAGTCTTTCCTCATAACTGTAATTCTGGAATCCCACTATCATCTTTGTCGCTCTTTTTTGAATTCTTTCTATCATGTTTATGTCCCCTCTATGATAAGGACTCCACACCTGTACACAGTACTCCAATCTAGGTCTAACTAAAGCTTTATACAGTTTGACGATCACTTCCTTGCTCCTATGTTTAATATTTCTTTTTATCATACCTAACATTGCATTTGCCTTTTTCACTGCTACCTTAACTTGCTCACTCACCTTTCCTGTATGATCTATTAAAACCCCTAGGTCCCTTTCCTTATCTATCTTTCTAATATTGTTTTCTCCCATTCTGTAATTATGTTCCATATTGGATCTACCCATGTGGATGACTGTACATTTATCTACATTAAACTCCATTTGCCAGATTACAGACCATTCTCGAATTGTATCTAAATCCGACATCAATATATCCACTTCCGCTTAAGATGAGACACCACTGCATAGTTTTGTGTCATCAGCAAATTTTGCAATCATGGATCTCATATCAATGTCCAAATCATTTATATATATCAAGAACAAAATTGGTCCCAAAACCGAGCCCTGTGGCACATCACTTTTCACTTCACTCCACTCAGAGTACTCCTTATTTATGCCCACCCTCTGCCTTCTTCTCGTTAACCAATTTTCAATCCATTTGGCAACTTCCCCACCTATTCCATGCGATTTTAACTTTCGAAATAATCTTTGATGAGGTACTCTATCAAAGGCCTTTGCAAAGTCTAGATAAATAACATCCACTGGCTCCCCTTTATCTATGATTTTAGTAACCTCCTCCATGAATTCTAATAGATTTGTTAAGCATGATCTCCCTCTAGTAAACCCATGCTGACTATTTCTAATTAGATTACATTTGTCTAAATGCATTACAATGTTTTCTTTGATTATTGACTCTAACAATTTACAGACTACGCTCGTTAAACTCACTGGTCTATAATTTGCTGGATCTGATTTTTTGCCTTTTTTGAATAAGGGGATCACTCCTGCATCTTTCCAATCCCGTGGAACAATCCCTTTTGTAAGTGATTGAGAACATAATATAGCCAATGGTTTTGCTAGTTGGTCTCTAATTTCATACATCAATTTTGGATGAATACCATCTTGACCTGGACATTTATTCACTTTCAACCTCTCCAATTTTTTAAAAACCAATTCCTCTGTAATACAGATTGATCTTAATCCCGCTGTATCCATGTCTCTTTGAAAAATATCTATAGGCTCTGGGATCTCGGAGCAGTCCTCCTTTGTGAAGACTGTGACAAAGTACTGATTGAGCAGATTAGCTGCCTCCCTATTCTCACTTATTATTTTCCCTGTACTGTCTATGAGAGGGCCTACTTTGTCTTTCGTTCTTTGTTTATTTCTAACATAAGAGAAGAAGCTTTTACTGTCAGTCTTGATCCTCTGAGCAAGTTTTTTTTCAAAGTCTATTTTTGCTGTTTTATTCGCATTCTGGGATATGTTCTGCTTGTCCAAATATTTTACATATGTTTCTTTTGATTTACCTGCCTCTATATATTTTTTCCATGCTTTATTTTTTGCTCTTCTACATTTCACTACAAATCTAGTTATCCACTTTTTACGCTTGGGGTTTACCTCCCTACATGGAACACATTCCTCTTTTAGCGTTTCTAGAACTGGTTTAAAACTTTCACACTCCTGTTCAACATCTGTTCCTACAACAATATCTTTCCAGATTATGTGGTTCGCTGCCTCTTTCATCCTCTTAACATCTGCCTTAGAGTAGTCGTATGTCCGCGTGTTTATGTTTACTTCTTTCCCTGCAATAAGATCCCAACGGATGATTTGATGGTCACTTGAGCCAAACAGTTCCCCAACGGTAACGTTTTCAATCATATTTTCCTCTGTGGTAAAAACTAGGTCGGGTATGTTTTTACCTCTGATGGCTGCTTTTACATGTTGAATTAAAAAATTGTCAGTTATGCACTTAACAAAAGGTTTTGACTCTACAAGTGCTTCTGCCTTATCCCATTTTATTTTTGGATAGTTGAAATCTCCCATTAATAATAATTTCCCTTCACTTGCCTTTGCTATGCTACTAATCAGCTCCTCATCTTCCTCTTTTTGACTTGATGGACATCTATAGCACACTCCAATCACTGTTTTTTCACCCCCACTTTCTATTTCTCCCAATACACTTTCATTTTTGTTACCACATGATAAATAATCTTTAATCGTTATATTAACAGAATTTATACAGTAAAATAAAACGCCACCTCCCTTAGTCTTGTCTCCAATTATCCTATCTTTCCTTAACATTGTATATCCCTCAATTTCAAGTTCACTATCTGCAATCTCCTCATATGTCCATGATTATGTTAACCCTATTATATCTGGTTTTTCTTCTTCTACATACAGTTCCAATTCTTCTCTTTTATTTGCTATGCTTCTCACATTTGCATAAAAACATTTTAGTTTGTGTCGTTAGACGCTGTGGGGAGGTGTAGTTTTCTGTCGTGTGCCAGCTTTGTCGCCAATGTTGTTGTCATTCTGTGTTTCTTCAGCATCTCACTGACACCATCTGTCCATCTTTTACGTGGTCGGCCTCTTGATCTGCAACCCTAATGTCTGGTATTGTAGATACGAGCATCTAGTAGCTTTGGTTGCCTTCTCGTTAGGTGTCCGAACCATTTTATTCCCCGCCTTTCTATTTATTCCATACACGGTGTTGCGTCCACCGTCTGTCTGATTTCTTTGTTTCGTACTCTGTCCAGCCTTGTGACCCTCACAGTCCTTCTCAAACACCTCATTTAGGGATCAAGATGCTGAGCAGCGCATGAGCTGCAGCGGTCAGCGACCCATAGCTGACTGCTAGCGTCGGGGTCAGCGATACAGAGCTGCCAAGACCCTTCTACACCTCCACGCAGTGATCCTGGATAACAGGCTGCAGCAGGGCAGAATGGCTAAGGAGAAGGGATCGAAGAGGGAATGCTAACCCAGTACTCAAAAAATGCTTGCTGAAGTCGGATGTGTTGGACCGAAAGGTGCAAATATCGCAGTCAAGCTGTAAACTACGACACAACGCATTCCGTTCTCTGGACTACTTTCTGCTACTTAAGCCCATTTGGGGTTTAGTAGCGGGAGATTGAGAACGAACGAAGCCAAGCTAAACACCTCATTTCGCAGACCATGATTTTTCAGGAGTCCATGTCTGACACTGGTAGCAGAGAGTTTGTATAAAAATACTATTTATCAGCTTTCTCTTCGTCTTCATTGGAACGTGTGTCTAAGTAATGGCGAGAGCTGATAGGAAACTTAACTTAACGTCTTTATACTGGTTTAGACGACTGCAGAGTCTGTATACAACCAGTTCCATTTACATCATCTTGCTCTAGAAGCTGTACGCATCCAATCTATTCTTAAATGCATTAACCGTCCCAGCCTCTACCACCTCCCTTGGCAATGCATTCCAAGCATTCACAACTCTCTGGCTAAAAAAATGCTTCCTGATATCTAAGCTGTGTCCTCTTGTTTTTGTTGGTGGTTGTATTTAAACAAAAATTGTTATAGTCTAATTTATCCATTCCTCTGATCATCGTATTCACCTGTATTAAGTCATCACGAATTCTTCTCTCTTCTAGACACTGTAAGCCGGTTTTTCTTAATCTTTCCTCATAACTGTAATTCTGGAAACCCACTATCAGTTTTGTCGCTCTTTCTTGTATTCTTTCCAGCATGTGTATATCCCCTCTCTGATACCAGATTAACTTTCTTGATTCAACCTCTCTATCTAGTCTTCCATCACTATCATGCACACGAACACATTAAGAGCGATGTCAATATTGGGAAACATTGTCTTTTCTTATACAATTTGTTTATGTGTGATTCAAACTGATAATCAACATTAATCAATTGATGATAAATTTACTACATTGTATCTAAAAATTGCAAGCCTATGGACAACTGCCTAGTGCTCTTATGCATTAAGACGGTACTGGGAACAGTCCTGGTAAAAAGTAAAAAACAGAAGAAGACATTGCATGTCTTGGAACGAAAATGTTCACTAACCCAAAAGAAAAAATATGTGAAGAAACAGTAACACTAAGAATGGAGAGATAGCGGAAGTAACATAATAATACAATGAGATGTAGTATAATAACGACCTTCTATGCTACTTGAAAAACGCAGAAGCAGGAAAGACGAAAGTGAAGAAGAAAAAGGGAGAGGAAAACTAACGTTTGGTGAGGCAAAAACATACTGATCGCACGTATTAGTCAGGGTCTGGAAAAATATCCTGGCCAAGACCTTCACTCCGACGTCCTCTTTGGAAACGGCTGTTTTTATGGCAGCCTTGCTAACGAGGTGATCCCTGTAGAAGTGAGCAACACGTAGGTGATGCCAATTATATCACAACCACCTGTAGGAACCTTCATCAGCACACTCGTGATGTGAGAAAAGCTACAACAAACAGCCACTGAACTTTTTTTTAGGGCCCGCAAAAGAGTAAATCTATTCAATGTGGGCATACAACAAGAAGAAACAAAAATTGGAGCGGTTGAAAGTGGATAAATGTCCAGGTCAAGATGGTATTCATCCAAAATTGCTGTTTGAAATTAGAGACCAATTAGCAAAACCATTGGCTATATTATGTTTTCAATCACTTGCATAAGGGATTGTTCCACGGGATTGGAAAGATGCGGGAGTGATCTCCTTATTCAAAAAGAGCAAAAAAGCAGATCCAGCAAACTATAGACCTGTGAGTTTAACGAGCATTGTCTGTAAATTGTTAGAGTCAATAATCAAAGAAAACATTGTAATGCATTTAGACAAATTTAATCTAATTAGAAATAGTCAGCATGGGTTTACTAGAGGGAGATCATGCTTAACAAATCTATTAGAATTCATGGAGGAGGTTACCAAAATGTTAAATAAAGGGGAGCCAGTGGACGTTATTTATCTGGATTTTGCAAAGGCCTTTGATATAGTACCTCATATACGATTATTTCGAAAGTTAAAATCGCATGGAATAGGTGGGGAAGTTGCCAAATGGATTGAAAATTGGTTAACGGGAAGAAGGCAAAGGGTGGGTATAAATAAGGAGTACTCTGAGTGGTGTGAAGTGAAAAGTGAAGTGCCACAGGGCTTGGTTTTGGGACCAATTTTATTCTTGATATATATAAATGATTTGGACATAGGTATGGGATCCATGATTGCAAAATTTGCTGATACACAAAACTATGCAGTAGTGTCTCATCTAACGCAGAAGTGGATATATTGAGGTCGGATTTAGATAAAATTCGAGAATGGTCTGTAATCTGGCAAATGGAGTTTAATGTAGATAAATGTACAGTCATCCACATGGGTAGATCCAATATGGAACATAATTACAGAATGGGAGAGAACAATATTAGAAAGATAGATAAAGAAAGGGACTTAGGGATTATAATAGATCATACATGTAAGGTGAGGGAGCAAGTTCAGGTAGCAGTAAAAAAGGCAAATGCAATGTTAGGGATGATAAAAAGAAATATTAAACATAGGAGCAAGGAAGTGATAGTCAAACTGTATAAAGCATTAGTTAGACCTAGATTGGAGTACTGTGTACAGGTGGAGTCCTTATCAGAGAGGGAATATAAACATGCTGGAAAGAATACAAAAAACAGCGACAAAACTGATAGTGGGATTCGAGAATTACAGTTATGAGGAAAGATTTTTTTTAAAACCGGCTTACAGTGTCTAGAAAAGAGAAGAATTCGTGGTGACTTAATACAGGTGTATAAGATGACCAGAGGAATGAATAAATTAGACTATAACAAGTTTTTTAAAATACAGCCACCAACAAGAACAAGCGGGCACAGCTACAAGTTGACTAAGAAGAGGTCCAGATTAGATATTAGGAAGTATTTTTTTAGCCAGAGAGTTGTGAATGCTTGGAATACATTGCCAGGGGAGGTAGTGGAGGCTGGGACGGTTAATGCATTTAAGAATACATTTGATGCGTACAGCTTCCAGTGCAAGGTGATGTAAATGGAATTGGTTGTATACAGACTCTGCAGAGTTTTCTAAACCAGTATAAAGACGTTAAGTTAAGTTAAGTTAAGAAGAAGAAAAAGGACGTGTATTTAGTAAACAGCGTGTTATTGCATGCAGATGTGCCGCGTAGTCACAGCCATACATATCCGTTAAAATGGCGCAGCGCCACCTCAAAAACACTTTCTGCTTTGTTATTGAAGTCATTCCGAGATGTTTATTATTATAATTTGCAAGAAGAAACACTGATTTGATCAACATTAATCCCTATTCTTAAAGGAAACTGACTGTGTGGTGTTTATACTTTTTTATCGTGACCAAGGAGTGCAGTGTTTTATTGAACATAAGAAAAGTAGTCGACAAACAAAGTCGTAAATTGAAATTCATATTGTTCGGCGTGTTGTGGCCTTGTGGGGATTAATTTATTATGTTGTAGTGTAGTAACAGTCATTTATTAACCCCGGTTCAAAGGGGTGGACAGTAATGTTCAGACAAAAGAATATATAATTTAGTCTACTGATTAGTGCGCCAGGGAAATACGTTGCAGATTGCTCTCTTCACGTCGGTTGCTCTTACTCTTATCCGCCATTCCATGGCACCCACTCAATTGAATCATAAATGTCAATATGCAGAAGATATAGTCTAGTGTAATTGTCATGCCCATCAATAGACGTTCAGGTTGTCATTGCGCTTTACATGCGTTAGCAGCAAGTGTTGTTAGTGTTATTTCTCTAATGTTAATCACTACTTACATTATCGAGGAGGATTTCAAACTATAGGAATAACTAGTATTACTATTAGTAATACTTACTAATTTAGTAATAACTTAACTTACTGCGAGTGTTACTACTTACTAGTTAGTACAGCTATGACTAGTACTATTCAGTCATTACTTTAATTTAATTAACCAACCACATTTGTGCAACTGCCACCACAATTTGGACACATTATTATTGAGTATACACTTATCGGCTTTATCGCTGTGTAAGTCAAAGTGTAACTCTAACTCAGTTGTTGAATAACATTGTTATGGTCCGCAGCTATCATCATAATTGTTAATCATGGCGTCTGACGTGCTGCTGACAACTGTTCCAGAGCAATTGAAAAGATTAGTTCGCCTTATCGTTAGAGGATTTTATGGTATGGAGCATGCTGTGGTTATTGATATGCTGGTCAGACATCCGTGTGTTAAAGAGGATGACCTTGCAGAATTGCTCAGATTTGAGCGCAAACATCTCAGGTCTGTTATATTATTATAATAATTATAGATCTATAGACTACAAATAATAGTATAATACAGTATAATACATTAACTACTCATTGAATTAAAAAACATGTCAGTGCAACATAATTTATTTGTATTAATTTTTTTCAAATTTATGTGAGTTTAACTACGGGGCTGTCTTATTTTTTTCGTTTGTTGTCCCGTTTGTGCATTTCATTAATTTCAGTGCCATTGTCTTCTTTTTTCCATTTGTTGTCCCGTTTGTGCATTTCAATAATTTCAGTGTCAAGTTGTGAAGAAGTTTTTTTTACCGGGCCTTAGTATGTGCTTCGTACATAAGGAGCGTTAATGGTTCTGTTATTTCTGCTATCCATCTTTTGCCTGGTCTGCCCTTAAGCTCTGTATCGATTGTGTCTGTATAGCAAAGCTTTCTGAGGGATACTATCTGGTGTTTTGTCATGTCACGTGTCCAAACCATTTGGTTTGCTGTCTCTTGATGTAGTCTAGCACTAGTGGTGTAACTACTTGTCTCCTACCATCTTCGTTTCTGATTCTATCCATTCTTGTTACTCCAATCATTCTTACAGGCATTTCATCTTTGTTGTTACAGAGTTTCTTTAATATTTGTTTGTTAATGTCCTTCTTTTTTGGTCAACTGATGCTATGCTTCAAGCCCATTGAGGTTCATGAAGGAGACTGACCGTTTCAGATCTTCACCAGTCCCCCACAGCTTTTTGAGCATGTTCGCTTACCCAGGTCAGACTGCCTCCATCTAGTCTGTTAATGTCCAATTCTGTATGTTAAAGTTCAATACAGTAGCTGTAGTTTTCATAATTGAGAAAGATTTTTATGAATCATATATGATATTATTTTGAAAATAATTGAATGTACTGTTTAACAGTTAAATATTGGATATATTTGTATGCCATAATCAGTTTAAGAATTAATATAAAGTGATTTACAGACAAAAAAGAAAGTATTGTTAAATTATTTTAAATTGACAACTTACAGTAAAATTCTTATTTTTTCAGTGTTAATGTCTTTCTCTTATTGATTATCAGGTAGCATATCCAATAGCTGAAAGTAATTTCTGCAATTACACACATCCAATCAAAAGCAAGAACAATATCATTGGCACTTATGTTGAGTGACCGAGGTGTTCTGCCGATCCTCATAGTTTCTGTTTTCATCTTGTTTGGTTCACATATTATATTTGGCACAGGTTATCACACTTCTTTTTATGTGATTTTGCAGTTTATTTTCATCATGGCACAATAGACACTGATCATGTACAAAGAGAATTTGTGTATTGAATTTGGTGATAGTCCTGGTGTCTCAATTTGACTGGATTTTGTCCATTTAGGAGTTGAACACCAAAGGAGAAAGCACACCTATAGTTGTATCAGGATCAGCGAATCACAGCGTATCAGTTTCCTATTCCGTCCGCAAACGGCAGCCCTGGAAATAGGTTGCGCTGGTGTAGTCTGACTAAAGGAATAGGGATCACAGTGAGAATGCCATCTGGTATCTAAACAAAGCCAGCTGAAATCAAATGCATTGTGCTGAAAGGTACAGCCATGCTGTAATCACAGTCAAGCTGTAAACTATGACAACGCATTCAGTTCTCTGGACTACATTCTGCTACTGAAACCATTTCAGGGCGTGGTAGCAGGGGGTTGAGAACGAATGAAGCCAAGCCTACATTATCAAGTAGCTGACTGTGTACACTGCAATCTTCCAGTATTGTCCAAAGTTAAATCTTGTCTACCTTCTCAAAATCTTTTTCTTGTTCAATGAAAGCAAGGTACATATATTAAAATATTATTCTATTCACCTTTTGCTTAATTGCCTTAAGATCATTAGGGAATCAGTGCAGCACATACCACGGCAAAATCCAAATTGAGCTTTATGTCTTATTCTCTGTTCTAGGATATCTTTGTTTACATTTTACCAGTTTGACTAAGCAGTAATATGCTTCTGTACATGTCAATTTCTTTTGTCGCCCATTTCTCTTCCCAATTGTAGCTTGCTGCCAGCTGTCTGGAACATGTCTGTCTTTTCACACCGTTGTAAAGAGTCTCTTAAGCCACATTAACATTGTTTCTCCCCAAGCATGAATTGCACCTGTTGTTATGCCAACCAAATCTGGTGACTTATTCTTAGGGATGTTCTTTAGAACTCTCTCTATTTGTTGAATCATTATATCAGGTTCTATATGTTGTGTGGTATAAACATCGATTACACCGTGGAGGCAGTAAGGTCAAAAAGGTCTTGGAAGTATTCCTTCCAGTGATCTCTTCTGCTGTGTTCATAAGATATTGGTGTATTTGGGTCTGGTGCAATAACTATTTCTGAGATTTTTGTGTGTTGTTTTGTTATTGTGTTGGTTGATGGTTTTGTTAACCGTTTTTGCAAAAGGGACTGCAAAGTTTAAATTAGATTGCCTTTATAATTTTTGTACTGACCCAAGGGCTTTTTTCTTCATGCTCAGCATGTACAAGTTGACACAACCAAAGGACGCTTGAGCGCTTCGAGCACACTGCCATTTCATACTTTTGTTGTAAGTTTATTGCGTGCTCCTATTCCTGTGCCACATTTCATAAATGAGTAGCTTAATTTCTGACTTGGTTCCTTTAAATTGTAGTTTTGGCACTGTACAAATGTTATTTCCATAACAGTTTTGAATACTCCGAATGCACCTTAATTATTCTTTGTTGCAGGTCTGTACTGAATTCATTAAAGACGGACAAATTCCTCAAAAGTCGGATGAGGGTAGAAACAGACGAGGAAGGTAGAACAACTCGACACACATTTTACTTCATCAACTACAGGTATTTCTGATTAATTGATTGGCTAATATATGTCTTTGTTGTCCGCTTTTGTGGGGGGGGGGGGGGGGGGGGGGTCACATTATAGCTGAGAGGTAAGAAGACCTTTACACCCCATGGAAGTGGACTACCAAAAAACACCCCATAGTAGGAAACCTCTGCAGCCCATGGTAGAAGACCTCTACAACCCATGGTAGAAGACCTCTACACCCCATAGTAGAAGACCTCTGCAGCCCATGGTAGAAAACCTCTATACCTCATGGTAGAAGACCTCTACACCCCATGGTAGAAGACCTCTACACCCCATGGTAGAAGACCTCTACACCCCATGGTAGAAGACCTCGTGTATTAAAGTAAACTTTGCTCGCTGTTGAATGTGTCAACTTTGAAAATTTACCATAATCTTAAATGTCTACCTATTGAAAATAGCCGCTCATTAAATTACAGATGTGGGAATTGTCAGCCATTTTGTAGACGATTAAACTTTTACTGAACCATTGACAAAAACATTCACCCGGTCATTGTCTCTGTATACTCATCGGTGTATTTGTTGTATTAGCACCGGTTTTGTTATAGAAATGGCTAAATCGAAAATGAGACCATTTCATTTTTTTGGTTTCACGTGAATTTCGGAGGTTATCGCATTTTTGAGGGTGATGAAGTTAAGTTAAGTATTATTCTCAAGAGAACTTTACTTGGATGACTTATTAGACTGATTGTTCGATAGTTCTGACACATATTTAGGTTTCCTGATTTAGGCAGTGGTATAATTACTGATTTTGTCCAGCTGGTGGGCTACTCTCCTGTCTGCCAAATTCTATTGCAGATGTATGTCAGGGTATCAATTGTTGCCTCACCTCCCACTTGTAGGAGCTCTGCTGGGATATTATCCACACCTACAGCATTCTCTCTCTTCAGCATTTTCATGTTTTCATATCTGGGATCGTTGATCAGCGAAGAGGGATCGAAGCCAGAGGTAATTGCAAGAATAGCACAAACAACAGCGGCGCTGACTCGGCTGAAACCTATATGGCAAGACAAGCGGCTCGCCCTCGGCATAAAAGTTAGACTAATGCGCTCTTTGGTGCTATCAATATTTCTGTATGCCTGCGAGACCTGGACCATTACAGCAGATATCCAGGGCAGGATACATGCAATGGAAATGAGGTGCTATAGAAAACTCCTAAATGTTACATATAAGGATCGTGTCACGAACGTAGTAATACGTCAGAGAGTTGAAGACGCTATTGGTCCTTTTGAAGATCTGTTCACAGCTATCAAAAGACGAAAGATGACCTGGTGCGGGCACGTCACGAGGTCCAACGGAATTACCAACTCGATACTCTTTGGTTCCGTACTGGGACAGAGAGGGCGAGAACGTCCAAGGAATAGATGGGTGGACAACATCACTGAGTGGTCAGGCCTTCGTCCCGGTGAGATACGTCAGGCGGCGACAGACAGAGAGGGATGCGTGGGATTTTGGGAGTGTCTTCGTGTGTGCCCCAATGACCTGATGGTTTACAGGATGAACTGAACTGAACTGAAGTTAAGTTGTTGCAACTGATTTTTCTGAGGTAAGTCTGTTTAGTTTGTTTATGTAGATGTCATAAATACTTTTTTAGTGGGAACTAACAGATATGCCGATCTGGTTAGGAACACTATTATTGCTTTATGGCAATTTCATGGATTTACAAGACAACTGGTGCACCCAAAAATGGATGTCTAAATGTTTGTGACGTAATTAAAAGAAATATGGAAATAACGGTTTCCGCAAATAATGATCAAATGTAGCTCATGTGCTAGGTGTCAGTTGAATCTGGAGGAAATGGAAGTTTTGTGGCCAGTCGATTTTGGTCTAGTGGGACTAAAGGGTTAATACCCAAGTTGAGTGTGTTTACCCTTTCTTGCACCCTGAAATGGCTGTTAATTTGTGGATTGCACTAGCGTTCCGCACATCCCAGGCATGCGGATGAAGGTGTACTGGGGTTCTCCATGCTGTTGTGCTATGCTTGGCTTCATCTGTGTGATGCTCGCTAGGATGGGGATCACATAGATCCACGTCTCATTAGCCAGTCATGAAACAGCTTGTTTACAGGGAGAACTTCCTGAACGTGAGGTGGAGTTTTGGTTTATATTTCACCTAACCCTGACTTCCATTGTCTGATCAGTATATTTTGCCTGACCAGACGTTGGTGTGCTCTCCCCACACCTCATGGTAGAAGTGGAACGACAAAGTGAAGCCAATAAATATTGACTTGTGGCTTATTTTAATTCTCTTTTCAGCGTTTTTGTGAATGTTGTGAAATACAAGCTGGACCATATGCGGCGCAAGATTGAGACAGACGAGCGTGACAGTACTAGCAGGTCTACATTTAAGTGTGCGGGCTGCGAGAAAACCTACACAGATTTGGAAGTGGGCCAGTTGTTTGATATTGGTAGCAGGCAGCTTGTATGTACATATTGTCAGAATACGGTAAGTTCACATTAACCGTATTGTATGTCAGAATACGTTAAGTTCACATTGAACGTGTTGTATGTCAGAATACAGATAACTCACATTAGACAGCTTGTATGTCAGAATACAGATAACTCACATTAGACAGCTTGTATGTCAGAATATGGTAAACTCACATTAGACAGCTTGTATATCAGAACTCACATTATGCAAGACTACCACAACCAGATTCTAGTGTGACCTACGAAGAGTCCAAAAGGTTAATTAGGGCCAGATACATGGCCAAATGGGAAACAGAACATACTGGCTACACAAAAAATGATGCCTATTACCAGTTGAGCAGAAGAGAGCAGGTCGTGGTCTTCAGACTCCGCACAGGCCACAACAGACTGAGGTACCATCTATTCAATAAACTGAAGATAGGTGGCACTGACGAATGCACCTGTGGTACAGGGAAAATGACCGCTGAACATCTGCTGCAAAATTGCCCGACATACGAGGTCCAGAGAAAGTACATGTGGCCATCACCAGTGGCAACACTAGACAAGCTCTATGGCAGTGTCGACAGCCTCAGGATGACAGCTGCTTTCTTCGAACAAATTCAAGTTCACGTCTGACAGCGTACGACGAAGAAGAAGAAGAAGAAGATAACTCACATTAGACAGCTTGTATGTCAGAATACAGATAACTCACATTAGACAGCTTGTATGTCAGAATACAGATAACTCACATTAGACAGCTTGTATGTCAGAATACAGATAACTCACATTAGACAGCTTGTATGTCAGAATACAGATAACTCACATTAGACAGCTTGTATGTCAGAATACAGATAACTCACATTAGACATCTTGTATGTCAGAATAAAATTATCTTGCAGTTTATGTTACTTCAGTTCTGAATGGCCAATGTCAAGATTGATCAATCCCAATGTGCTAATACAATACCAGATCAAAAATCCTAGAATGACACTCGAACACATTGGGATTCCTGAGTGGTTTGCCGGGGTCTATGTGTATGACAAGGACACGAATAGCACCACTGCCTCACAGAGAGCATGCCATAGGAAACGACTAACTGTGTGACATGGCATAACATTGGCCATTGTTAGGTGGTTTATTAAGAGCAGCGTAGATGGTGCCTAATAGGCTACGGGTCTTCTTCTTCTTCGTACGCAGTCAGACAGTAACCATTAGTTTTTCGAAAAAAGCGGCGGTCATCCTGAGGCTGTCGCCACTGCCATAGAGCTTGTCTTGCAGTTCAACTGGTGATGGCCACATCTGCTCTCTCTGATCCTCGTATGTCGAGCAGTTCTGCAGCAGATGTTCAGCGGTCATTTTACCAGTACCACACGGGCATTCGTCGGTACCACCTATCTTCAATTTGTTGAATAGGTGGTACCTCAGTCTATTGTGGCCAGTGCGAAGTCTGAAGACAACGACCTGCTCTCTTCGACTCAACTGGTAATAGGCATCGTTTTTGGGGCTACGGGTCTACTTTGCTCAAGTGTTTGAGTATATTAAGATGGACTTGCACATCAGTTAACCACCCGCCATAGTTGAGTAATTAGCTCCTCGAGCCTAGCCCGCTAAGCAGGAAATCCTTCTCCTGGCTATATCCAGCACATATCAGAGATGGGACCTGCACAGGAGCTTATGCCCCTGTAGAAGTACAGGTCGACATAGACATTGTTATGTGTACACTGAGTTAGTGCTAAAATTGACACAGGCGAGCATCAGGAACAGCATACTGTGTAACAGTCGTGTTTTCTCCCGTATGTTGCCAGGGCATGAAAGGGGAACAGAAAATAACCTTTTAATGTCCAAGGCAAGAACATTAACTTCATTTTATAAATAAGTTTGGGGACGACGTGGGCTAGTGGTTAAGTGGCACGGCTCATAATCCGAAGGTGCTGGGCTCAATCCCCATCACAGCATCGGCCGTTACCCAGGGGAAGCAAACCCTTAGAAAATGCAAAAGGAAGCAGACCCTTACATAAAATGAACGCTGAAGTTGATGCACTGGGTCGACATGCGCAAAATAAAAACCACAGTGCAACGCACACCACCTTGGGGAATAGAGAAATAAGGAGAACACAACAAATGAATACAAAAAATAATAAATAAGTTTTTTGATTGAAAAATTAATGAACACTATGCTAATAAGCAAAAATTTACTACTATAGACAATGCAGGAGGTACAGATAAAAATGTGAAAACAAGAATACAAAAGGTAAGAGCAGGTTCCTTTGCATTGGGGAACTTATGAAAATGAAAATAAATGCAGTCAATACAAAAAATAAAAATATTGCACTCCAATGTAAAGTTTGTTTGACCAACAACAACCAAAACAGTAAAGACTTTCATAAATTTATGCCTGCACATAATAGATGGATTGAAATGGTGTTCTTCTTTGTCGTTCGTTCTCAAACTCCCACTACCAAGCCCTGAAAAGGGCTATGCAAGTAGCAGGATGTTGTCCAGAGAACGGAATGCGTTGTGTAATAATTTACAGCTTGACTGCAATATTTGCACCTTTCGGTCTGAAACATCTGACTTCAGCAGGCATTTTTGAGTACTAGGTTAGCCTTTGCTCTTCGATCCCTTCTCCTTAGCCAGTCTGCTCCATTGCAGTCTGTTACCCAGAATCACAGAGTGGATGTGTAGAAGGGTCTTGGCAGCTCTGGTTCGCTGGCCCTGACGCTAGCAGTCAGTTATGGGTCACTGCTGCTCATGCGCTTCTCAGCATCTTGATCCCTGTTGATTGATTGTAATTATTATATTTTAAAATACAGAACTGAATTAATTATTACATGTGTATTCATAATATAAATATGTATGAGTCATTACCATGTAGCATGTCCTTGTCAGAACGTCACTCTCATCACAGCCATTCGATAGGAATCCCGATCAGCAGTCAGTCTGCCCACCTGCTCCTTGTTCATGTTTAGGGTGTCCTTAATGTCGTGTCCATCTACGTCTTGGTTGGCCTCTGCCTCATCTTCCTGGAATAATGCCCTCCAGAACTGCTTTTTCCAGTCCATCATAACGCTTGATGTGGCATAAAAACCTCAATTTCCGAGACATTTTGCAGAATGGCTTTATTTGTTATTTTCTTTACTCAATGTATTTTTAGGATTCTTCTGTAGCATTCCATGTTTTGAAAGCTCTGATCCTCTTCCTTAATATTTGTGTGATGGTCCATGTCTCCCATCCACACATTACCACCCGGAATACACACGCTCTTAGTATCTTCAATTTTAATTCTCTGTTATTGTTGTACCACACATTTTGCATATTATTCAGTTTCTGCATCGCTATGGACAATCGTCTGATATGTATCAGTATAATGCATAAATTATCATCAGTGCTGTCCGCAACGTGGATCTTCAACATAATTATCCATTATAGAACTAAACCCATGCTACGGCCAAATAGTCGAGGTTAGCAAACCCTGATACAACCAACGAAACTCTGTAGCCCGGACGTGCAATTGTGATGAAACATATTTGCGCCCGTTTCCACCGTCGCGGTACGGCAATAACTCCAGGGTCGTCGGTTTATCGTTTATAAACTATTGGGTTAATGCCATAAAAATGGCTGAACATACTGCTCATTTGATTGGTAGAAAGTTCGATTTCTGTCCTGTACGGTTAGATAAAAGTAATGTCGATTGTGTGATTTGTTTTAGACTTTCAGAAAGGATTTCGTCTGTTTTTCACCTGGATTTAAAGATTAATCCATTATTGAGAATGAGGAAGTTAAGTTTCTGCAACAGATTTTTCTGAGGTAGAACTAGTTTGTTTATGTAGATACAATAATTACGTTTATTGTCGAAAGTGACAGATATGGCCATTGCGGTAAACATTGATAATCCGTTTTCAGTGAATTTTTATTTGTTGTTGTTGTCAACCAAGGAATGCCGAAAGCTGGTGAGTCTATGTGTTATGTGCTGTTTTTCAGCACTATCACTTTCATCTTTTTGTATCTCTGAAACACACACACAATAAAAACAGGTTAATCTCAAAGTCAACAACCATGACATGATGTGCTGAAAAATATATGGCTATAGGAAACATATATCTTTTTCTTTTGTTGTTGTTGACTGGTATGGTAAAGGTTTTAAAGAGGTAGGCCTCACCAAATAAAATCCACGAGCTTAACAGTTTATTTCAGACTCCATATCTCGCTAATCTGCAGGTGGAAGAAGATGAACGCTCAATACCCAAGCAGAATGTCAGAACAGTGCTAGCCCGATTTAATGAGCAGATTGAGGCCATCTATGACCTGTTGAGAGATTGTGAAGATTTTAAGCTGGCGCCCGAAGTGCTGGACCCGGAGCCCACGGACATTAAGAGACTTATGAGGTATTTCTATCATTGATGTTAAAATGGGTCTTCTAGTTTTTGTGTGCTGGTGTATTTGCGCTATAATTGTTTACTAGACCAAATAATACAACTTGGTCCATGTGTAGATCCCTACAACTTGGTCCCTGTGTAGATCCCTACAACTTGGTCCCTGTGTAGATCCCTACAACTTGGTCCCTGTGTAGATCCCTACAACTTGGTCCCTGTGTAGATCCCTACAACTTGGTCCCTGTGTAGATCCCTACAACTTGGTCCCTGTGTAGATCCCTACAACTTGGTCCCTGTGTAGATACCTACAAATTGGTCTCTGTGTAGATCCCTACAACTTGATCATTGTGTAGATCCCTACAACTTGGTCCTTGTGTAGATCCCTACAACTTGGTCCTTGTGTAGATCCCTATAACTTAGTCCTTGTGTAGATCCCTACAATGGTCCTTGTGTAGATCCCTACAATGGTCCCTGTGTAGATCCCTACAACTTGATTATTGTGTAGATCCCTACAACTTGGTCCTTGTGTAGATCCCTACAACTTGGTCCTTGTGTAGATACCTACAACTTGGTCCTTGTGTAGATCCCTACATATGGTCCCTATATATTGTGGTGACTTAATACAGGTTTATAAGATGATCAAAGGAATGGATAAATTGGACTATAACAAGTTTTTTTAAAAATACAGCCACCCACAAGAACAAGAGGGCATAGCTACAAATTAACTAAAGAGAGGTCCAGATTAGATATTAGGAAATATATTTTTAGTCAGAGAGTGGTGAATGCTTGGAATGCATTGCCACGGGAGGTAGTGGAGACAGGGACACTTAATGCATTTAAGAATAAATTGGATGCGCATAGCTTTTGGAGCAAGGTGATGAAAATGAAACTGGTTGTATACAGCAAGCAAGGAATGGGGCCATCTCTGCTCACCGTTACCAAAAGTAGTTTTGCATGCAGCAATCTGCAGGGAAAGTCGTGCTGACACTCTTTTGTGATGACCAAGGAGAAACACTGTCACCAGTGCATGTACACAGATCCTCTCAGGAATCATCTTTGATCTACAATAAAAATTTAAACGACGTGGACTCCTGAGTAAATTTGTCAATTTGCAACATGACAATGCTCGCCCCCATACTGCCCGTGCAATGACTGCAACCATCGAGGACCACCACTTTCAGTGTCTACCACATCCGCTGTACTCACCAGACCTAGGTCCAAGTGATTTTCACATCTTTGGACGACTAAAAGGGACATTGAGAGGAAAGACTTTCAGGTCAGATGAAGAGTTCCAGCAAGTGGTATATTAGTGGTCACACGCGCTACTGAGAGAATTTTTACCTCATGGAATCCATACACTTTATAAGTACTGGGGGACTTTTATTGAATTCAATGGTTTCAGACTCCGCACAGGCCACAACAGACTGAGGTAATACCTATTCAATAAACTGAAGATAGGTGAACTGACGAATGCACTTGTGGTACAGGGAAAATGACCGCTGAACATCTGCTGCAAAACTGCCCGATATATGAGGACCAGAGAAAGCACATGTGGCCATCGCCAGTGGCAACACTAAACAAGCTCTATGGCAGTGTCGACAGTCTCAGGATGACCACTGCTTTCTTCGAAAAAATACAGGTTGACGTCTGACACCGTACGAAGAAGAATTCAACGGTGACTGCTTAGAAAAATGATACAGTTGTGTTTCACTTTTTCAGAAGAAATTTGTCCCAAAAAATATATTTCAGATGATTCCTGAGAAGATCTGTATACATGGCACTGGTGACAGTGTTTCCCCTTGCTCATTCCACTCTGGTCCCACCTCCCTTGAGACCAATGGCCGCTTGAAACTTGCAGGATTCAACCGTCCACTGTTTCTGTTCATCGTTTTGATTCATGCATGACTGTACTGGACCTTCAATCTCCAATGAATTTCTATTGGTTTCACCACTTCACTGCTTTTAACTGCAAATATGACGTCAGGTTGTTCGTCTGCACCGTGATAGCATGGGCATGACACTCTGGACATCCTTAACAGTCATATTAACAATACAATGGCATGGATTTTCTCATTCCTCTCGACCACAGTGACCCATTTTTACTTGTTAAACTTACAGTTTTTGTAAATGAAACTAGCCACATGTACTATTTCAATAGTGCCGAGTTGCCCATCGAGGTCTTTGTTTATGACAAGGACAAGAATAGCACCACTACCCCACAGAGCATGTCGCAGATGTGACTAACTGTGTGACGTGGCATAACACTGGCCATGGTTAGGTGGTTTGTTTAGAGCAGAATAGATGGTGCCTAACAAGCTGCAGGTCTACTTTACTCTAGTGTTTGAGTCTTTTAAGATGGACTCGCACATCGGTTAACCGCCCTCCATGGCACTTGTCTCAAAGCAGTGAAGTAATAAGCTGTTCGAGCCTAGCCCGCTAAGCAGAAATTCTTCCTCTTGGCTACATCCAGCTCATGCCAGAGCTGCGACCTGTTCAGGGGCATCTTCCCCTGCTGTAGAAGTACAGGTCAGCTAAGACTATTATATTTAAGGTTTTCATTTGAATCCATTTTCTAAATGTGTGCGATTGTTGGTGCCAGCATGAGTATGGTTGTTCTGTATTTACATTGTTTCGTCACCAACAAAACATGTTGAAAACTATTAAAGATCTGATAATTATTTGTTTTTTGTTGTTGCCAGTCAAGCAAATGCAGGGTCGTCTCAGAAAGGACAGCACGACGGGGACAGGACTGTTTGGAGTGGTGATGCTACTCGTAAAGTTGGCTTTGGCTTCTCAGAAAACAGGGTCACCATTACCATGGATGATGAGAATGCTGGGAAGGTGGAGAAGAAAGACCAGCCGATCTGGATGACAAAGAGCACAGTGGACGGCAGCACAGCAGGGGATGGACTGAATCATGAAGTAAGTTCTTGTGTTTTTATCTGGTTGTATGGATGTGCATAGCAGATGGGCAGAATTAGGAGAAATAAATAGTGCAGTCTGGTCAGGGCGACCATGGCCAGACCAGAATAATCTGGAAAGACAAGAACATTAGCCTTAAATTGAGGCTGACTTTAACCCTACCACACCTGAGGCCCTGAACCTAACTGTCCCCCATTCCTGGGCTCCAGAGCATTAACCCTACCACACCTGAGGCCCTGAACCTAACTGTGCCCCATTCCTGGGCTCCAGAGCATTAAAGAGAAAAAACCAACATGATATAGAAAAATGTTGGTTACATGCAAACAAGTGGTTAGAATAAGATGTAACTTGGAGACATTGTAGAAAATAGGTTTACCTTTCATCTAGCGTCAATATTCCACCTTTGTGTGCCAATCCACCCAGCAAAAGGCCAAGAATCTGTCTCGAGTCATAACATTTCGAAATCCGGGAGTAAACACAACAAAGAGCCCTCATTTGTCCAATAATCCTGATAGCTGGGCTTTATACATGAGTATTCCATATAGATCCTCAGTCCAAGAAAAGTCTTCATCTCATCGCTCGAGCTCTCACTGTCTGTTTCACTTGAACAGAGTCTGAATCAACCAAATTATTGATCACCTGTTGGATTGTCATAAGCCTAGACTAACTTTACTTTCCTGTTGAAGTGCTTGGTTCATCAGCCGCTCGTTTCATTGTCAATTTTCCGAATTTGTTCACGTTAAACCCCACAAAATCAATTCAAACATGGGGGCAGCCATTTGCAATGACTAATCACGAGGATTGACCACGATTGGTTGGTTATTTTTAGATTCTGACGCATTTTATTACGTACTACCCAAAGTACCGAAAATTAGGTCCAGCGGCAGTTTAGGAAATTACCGAGAATTGGGTACAGCGGTGTGGTAGGGTTAATCTATACAATGGTCACCTCGGTATACCTCTAGGCGTGTGAGACTTGGACTCTAACGGCTGCCCTGGAACGTAGAATTTGTGCAATGGAAATTAAATGCTTGCAAAGAATTCTTGACATTTCATCTTTGCATCGCGTTACAAACGAGAAAAACACGAAAATTGACATGGTATGAACATATAACACCATCGGTGGTACTTACCAAGACCGCCATGCAAGGCACTGTGCCTGGGAAGTGTGGAAGGAGACCAAATAAAAAAGGATGGGAGGACAATATAAAAGAGCGGACGGGAAGGTCTAGATCTGAAACTAATACCCTGGCTATCGAGATGTATGGCGGGAACTTGTTTGACAAACTGGAATAACAGTGCCTCAATGACCTTCTAGGTTACGGGACTGATGATGATGATGATGAAATGGAGCAGGGATTCTTCTTCTTCTTCGCTCGGTCTCAATCTCCCGCTAACAAACCCTGAAAGGGCTTAAGTAGCAGAATGTTGTCCAGAGAACGGAATGCGTTGTGTCATAGTTTACAGCTTGACTGCGATATTTGCACCTTACGGTCCAACACATCCGACTTCGGCAAGCATTTTTTGAGTACCGGGTTAGCATTCCCTCTTCGATCCCTTCTCCTTAGCCAGTCTGCTCTGCTGCAGCCTGTTATCCAGGATCACCGCGTGGAGGTATAGAAGGGTCTTGGCAGCTCTGGTTCGCTGGCCCTGACGCTAGCAGTCAGCTATGGGTCGCTGACCACTGCAGCTCATATGCTGCTCAGTATCTTGATCCCGAGCAGGGATTCGACAGTCCTTTGTAAGACATGGGGGCCAGTGGTCATGTCAGTAAGAAGATGGCGGACTACATTCATCTGTAGATTATTATAACTTAACTAACTTAATGTTTTTATACTGGTTTAGAAGAATCTGCATTCTGTATACAACCAGTTTCATTTACATTTCCTTGCTCTAAAAGCTATGCGCATCAAATCTATTCTTAAATGTATTAATTGTCCATGCCTCTATTACTTTTTGATCTAATCTGGACCTTTCTTTAGTTAATTTGTAGCTATGCCCTTTTGTTCTTGTAGGTGATTGTGTTTTGAAAAAACTTGTTATAGTGTAATTTATTGATTCCTTAGATTATCTTATACACCTGAATTAAGTCACCTCAAATTCTTCTCATTTCTAGATATTGTAGGTCATTTTTTTTCTTAAAAGTTCATCTTAAAAAGAACGTTTGTGAACTCAGGATCGCCTGGCACGACATGGTTTCCAACAGTGAAGTGATTCGACATATTCAGCTTGCAGGCATTGTCTCAATGATTGATCGATGTCGCCTCTCCCTCTTCGGTCACATCGCTCGCCTTTCCAGGGAAGTCCCAGCCTACGTGATGCTCTGACAGGCTGTGGTGGTGAGTTACGGGAAGAAGCCGTGCTCATTCTGGAGATGTCCTCTGGGCCGCCCTCGCAACACCTAGCTAAAACAGAACTGCCTGGGGCGCAGCCATCAGTCATGGTCATTCGACATGACAGGCCCTGGTTGCCTAAGCGTACAATTGTATTGCACTGTAGTAAGCTGTGACCTGTGAAGAATAAATCTGAGTTGGCAGGTATTTGTCTGATCTGGTGAACATTCTGAGTGTTTGTATGAGTGCCATAGACTCTGCCCTAAGGCTGGAAGATATCTTCCCTGTAGGGAAACCCCTATGGGTTATTTTCCCATTGTATATTACAAAGATGCCTCCTCCACCACCCTTAACTGCACCTTCTGCAGATCCATCTGTGTATACATGTGTCCAGTCCTTAGGACTGTATTTCCCTTCAGTCATCACCTGAGCTAGAGTTTTTGTGTAGTGAGCCTCGCAATTTGTCCTTTTTATTCCTGGGATCTCCGCGATGATTAAGATGTTTTTATGGCAATAGATGGCTCCTTATAGTCAGTTTTGAGTAATGTAGACGGATCAAGATGCTGAGCAGCAAATGAGCTGCAGTGGTCAGCGACCCATAGCTGACATGCTAGCGTCAGGGCCAGCGAACCATATCTGCCAAGACCCCTCTACACCTCCACGTGGTGATCCTGGATAACAGGCTGCGGCAGGGCAGACTGGCTAAGGAGAAGGGATCAAAGAGGAAATGCTAACCCGGTACTCAAAAAATGCTTGCTGAAGTCGGATGTGTTGGACCGAAAGGTGCAAATATCGCAGCCAAGCTGTAAACTACGACACAACGCATTCCGCTCTCTGGACTACATTCTGCTACTTAAGCCCTTTCAGGGTTTGGTAGTGGGAGATTGAGAACGAACGAAGAAGAAGACGAAGGGTAATGTAGGAAGCTGGTTCTCTTCAGCAGGTTATTGGTCAAAATTTGAAGTTTGACTTGCATGGGATGATTTTCATGCGTATTAGCTTCTCACCATACACAAGCATCTTCTCCTCGGTCTGTTGTCGAGGGAGCATAGCTTAGTTGACTTCTCGATTGCCTGGTTTGGGGAATAATTACTGCTTTGTTGTCCACAGGCTAAGATTCCAGAGCATGAGAAGCGTGGAAGAGCTGGTGGAGCAGACGACATACTGCAGACGTTACTTGTTCACGAGCCTAAGGCAGGTCCATCTAGAATAACTGCCCCTGAGTCGAGCGATGGGGACTCTGATGCTGAGGACATGAAGAATGGAGAAGGTAAGAAGAAGCATAGCCCTCACAGAGAATACATGTGTCTGGGAGACAAACAAGCAGAAGGTCTTATTCTCCAAGATATTCTCAACGATAAGCTGTATTGTCACGGGAGAAGCATGTGACATTCTGTCAAGTTAATGAAGGATAAAGATGTAGATTTTTGTAAGGATAAGCTGTATTGTCACGGGAGAAGCATGTGACAATTCTGTAAAGTTCATGAAGGATAAAAATGTAGATTTTTGTAAGGATAAGCTGTATTGCCACAAGAGAAGCCTGTGACATTCTGTCAAGTTCATGAAGGATATATATGTGATTAAGTAAGGTGAGCTTGGCTTTTTGCTGAGTAGAAATATAAATGTGTTAGAAATGTGGAGTGTTGCAGCTGTTTAAAATATACAGCGACCACATGCCAGTTAGTGCTGCGATGAAAATAAACACTCTTCTTTGCACAAGGCAATTCCAGATCCCCACAGTACTTGATGATGCTGAGCTGTGAGAACAAAGTTAAGAGACAGGATTGACAATGCACAGGATCTCCTACTTCTACCTGTCATGTGTGGAAATATTTGTGGAAAAGCTGACAAATTATTTTGCTGACTAAAGCAACATAATTCGGTAAGATCAAAGATAATGTGCCAGCATGGATATGGCACAAAGACAATGGTGGCCTGCTTGATAAGATCACATAATAAGAGCCAAACACGGATAACGGACTCAAAGTAGACTGAGCGGAATATATTGCAAAAACTGGCCAAAGCAACTGAGGCAGGAATTAGTATAATCACCTGGAGGGTATTCTGGCTTGAATCTTGCTTAACAAGCCATCTCGAGCAGGTGCTGCTCCTATAGAGTCAATGGGGTTTTCGAGCTGGTTGCGGGACAGTCGATATGATATTTGCAGCTCATCAAATTCGGGAGAAATTCACAAGAAACCAACAAACTACCTTACTTCGCCTGAGAACTGGTCACTGCAGACTACAAGAATATTTATACCGACTAAAGATCTCATACACCGATTCAAGCCCATGTGGAACAGGGGGTTCCTGAACACATTCTATAGGAATGTCCATTCTATAGTGAAATGAGATGAAAGGCCTGACCAGAGTGTGCGGAGCTGAGACAAAAGCTGTGGGGCAGCCGCTCCAAGCTGGTGAAGACTACAGATTTCATCCTGGCGACTGGCCTGTGGATACAGCATGACCAAAGATCCTGTGCGTAAAGACGAAGAAGCGGGAGAAATGCCAGTAACAGCATTGTGCGTGACTTTTATTGACCTGACGAAAGCCTTTGGCGCTGTCAACAGAGACAAACTTTGGAAAATCATGTCAAAATTTGGCTGCCTCGGAAAATGCATCACTGTTGTCCCCAGTTTCATGATAGCCTAACAGCTTGCGTACTGAATGATGGTAAACTAAATGGAGTCAAACGGGATTATTGTGTACTGACTCCAGCGCTCTTTAGAAGGGTATTTGCTGCGATACTTTCTGATGCGGACAACACCAGCACACAGTCAACCAATTAATGAAGCGAGCACAGGCAGTACATGCGCCCTTGTGTTTATGGATTATGAAAAAATGTTTGACGGCATTTTAATAACTGCTGTGGTGAATGCCCTGAGGAGCCAAGGTATTGAAGAAAAGAGTACTCATCTGATAGTTGAGATAAATGAGCGCTGCTCAATTGATATTACCTTATTTCTTCTACTTTTTTCGGCATTCATCTTGAAAAGGACGTTGCATTGTAGTGCACCTCAAGGCATGACGTGGAACAACCATCAGCGGCACCTCCATTGCTGAAAAACGCTGGGCCTCCGAAGCACAGAAAAAACAGCACTTTGTGAAAAGACAATACAACTGAAACGCACATGTCCAATTCTGGTCTTAAATGCTACATATGTGGAAGGAGTTTCCGTGCCAGAATTTGACTATACAGCCACCTCCGGAATCACCGGTACGGTGCAACACAACATATCTGATTGCTGTTGTCATCATTATTACTTGCGATGAATGGCTATTATTAATACAACAAAGCTGCGATAACTGCATCTTTTGATCTGAAACATCCAATTTCTGCTGTATTTGTTAGGTTCAGAGTTTGCCTTCCCACCATAGTCCCTATTTTCTTAGCCAGAATACACCACAGCAACCTATTTTCAGGGCCGTTGCTGTGAGGTGGAATAGGATCTTGGTCCTGGTGCAAGCTATGTCGCTGGCTGCTGTCAGCTCAATCACTGTGCTACATCTTCTGCTCCTTACCTTATTTTGTCGACCAGTCAACACTCCAATACAATGTAGTGTTCGACATGTGGATACATTCTCCCTAAAACTATTCACAGCAGCCGTTGAAGAAGTCTTTAGAAGACTAAATTGGGAAGATGATTGACGCAAGACATCAATCTAGACTGAAGAATGTTGACCCACCAAAGGTTTACTGATGACGTCATCTTCATTGACAGCATCAGAAGCACTGAGCAATGCCTAAATGAACTCAACAGAGCAAGCGTGGGGTGTAGCCTGAAAATTAATAGAATGAAAACCCAGTACACAGCGAACACTTTTAGCCCACAAAGGAAGCTGCAGATGGGAAATAATCCTGCCGAAAATGTGGATGGGGATATTTCTGTTGCAGCACTTACTTCCCCTGCACTGCGTCAGAAATTTATCCACTGGGATTCCCTTATCGTTCCCTAAGCAACGTGTCATCCATATTGCATGTTTCCAGAAGGTATGAACAAATTATCAGATGGTCTGTGTCATTCCACAGTGGCATATCTCATCATTCTTGTATCCCCATTTCTTCGTTCTTCCTACATTGTTATACACCAGTTCAAATTCTATTTGGTGATATTCATGTTGCGTAAAACAACTTTAGCAGTTGTGTCTGTGGATCGTGTAGCCTAGTCGACAGTGGGCTAGCCTACTAGACTGGGATTACAGTGTGCCGGCAGTTCGAGTTCACGGACGGACAGAAACAAATCCGCGCCGTGGTTTGTGTCTGGAACGATAGCTTCTCCATTTGACCCAGTTGAAAATGGGTACCTGACAAATGAGTTGCGGCTTAGTACATGAAGAGGTATCTTCTTCCCCAACAGCAATTGTTTCCATGGAACTGACCTTTACCTTTGATAAATTGCTTAGATTGACGAAAATACAATCGTACAAAGAATAGCAGCGTATTTCTACACATTGGCTCGGTACACCATTTCTTATCTAACGGAACATTTGTAAGATGTCCCAAACCAACGAATGGTCTCAGTAGAGTGAATTTGTTAAATTAATGTAACGACTTTTGCTAATAGCTGCAATGCAATTTCTTTTCAATTGCATTGACAATCTGTTTCTTTGCAGATGTTGAGGAAATGGACAGCGATGATTTTGAGGACGTTGGACCGCTTGTCAGTATAGGTGCCAGTCGAGTGCCTTATAACAGCATTACATCCGAGATGGTGGCAGACATGACACCTCTAGAGAAGGGGGAGTACATCAGGATTGGGCAGCAGTTGTATGAGAACATGTATGATTGATGTACGTAGCAGTTGTATGAGAACATGTATGATTGATGTAACGTAGCAGTTGTATGAGAACATGTATGATTGATGTACGTAGCAGTTGTATGAGAACATGTATGATTGATGTACGTAGCAGTTGTATGAGAACATGTATGATTGATGTACGTAGATGTATGAGAACATGTATGATTGATGTATGTAGTAGATGTGGGAGAATATCTATGATTGATGTATGTAGTAGATGTGGGAGAACATGTATGATTGATGTATGTAGTAGATGTGGGAGAACATGTATGATTGATGTACGTAGCAGTTGTATGAGAACATGTATGATTGATGTATGTAGTAGATGTGGGAGAATATCTATGATTGATGTATGTAGTAGATGTGGGAGAATATCTATGATTGATGTATGTAGTAGATGTGGGAGAATATCTATGATTGATGTATGTAGTAGATGTGGGAGAATATCTATGATTGATGTATGTAGTAGATGTGGGAGAATATCTATGATTGATGTATGTAGTAGATGTGGGAGAACATGTATGATTGATGTATGTAGTAGATGTGGGAGAACATGTATGATTGATGTACGTAGCAGTTGTATGAGAATATGTATGATTGATTTATGTAGTAGATGTGGGAGAATATCTATGATTGATGTATGTAGTAGATGTGGGAGAATATCTATGATTGATGTATGTAGTAGATGTGGGAGAATATCTATGATTGATGTACTTAGCAGATGTGTGAGAACATGTATGATTTATGTACGTGGTTAGATGTATTAGAACATGTTTGATTGATGTATTAGAACTTGTATGACTGATGTATGAAAGATCATGTATGATTGATGTAAGTAATAAAAAAAAAAAGTAAAGGTCCTGTTAACACGCCAGTGGCCAGTGTGGCATGTTGGGAATATAATGTTACGTCCATATTTTTCTTGACCAACTAATGGTGGTGTCATCAACATCACGTTGGCCGCGTTAGTTTTCTAGATTGTTCTGGTATCCAATTTTTTAGGCTGGGTCGACCACAGAAACCAGAAAAAAATGCCACAGAAACAGGGGACTGAATCCTAATCGCTCAGTTGGGAAGCCAGTGCATTAACCACTGGGCTACCTTGGCTTCCGATGTATGTAATAGAAGTATGAGAATATATATGATTGATGTAAGTAGTACTCATATGAGAACTTGAATGATTGATGTATGTAGTAGTCGTATGAGAACTTGAATGATTGATGTATGTAGTAGTCATATGAGAACTTGAATGATTGATGTATGTAGTAGACGTATGAGAACTTGAATGATTGATGTATGTAGTAGACGTATGAGAACTTGAATGATTGATGTATGTAGTAGACATATGAGAACTTGAATGATTGATGTATGTAGTAGTCATATGAGAACTTGAATGATTGATGTATGTAGTAGACGTATGAGAACTTGCATGATTGATGTATGTAGTAGACGTATGAGAACTTGTCTAGTCAATGTTTCCAGTTTGTTGTCAATGATAAGTCTTCTTCGCCTTTCAAACCCCTGTGGAGCATAGGTGACTTACACCTAGGAATAGAACTGGTCAGCACCCACCTCAGAAAATGCTGAAACATGGAACTGTGACGCCTCCAACACTTCACCTATGACGAGAAAGTTTCCAAAGATCCACTTTTATATTTTTTCGGTTTACAATTTTTGGAAAATTAGAACCACCGTCACCTTCCAAGCATGTCGTTAAAGATGACTAAAGAGGGTTGTTATTGGGGCTAGCAACAAAATGTCCATTATAATCAGCCACTGCAAATGCTTGGAAACAGACTTCCATTCAAAAATACCAGCAGCGGGTGTTGGCCTATGCATGATATTGGAGTGAAGAAAGGTGAATGAATTCATGATCAGATATTGAGCCTGTAGCTCGCTGGTTGTACACAGTAATAGAACAGTATTAGTCGAGGTTAGTTGTTCATCCACTTGTGGGGAGGTGAGCGTCGTTGAGAGCTTAAGTCGTAGTTATTGGACCAAATGTGTTGCGTCGGCTGTTGTAAGGCACTGTTGTTGAAGAATTTGTGGCACTTCGTGAGATCTCCCTCATGCCCTGCAGCCAAAATTAGACTTTTCTGGTATTGGATTACATTCCAAGTCTTCGGATCATTATATTGTTGCAGCTCCGATGGGAAGTATTAGTGGACCACAGCAGAAATGCCACTTAATTTGTATTCATTTTGCTGCTTGCCACATGTATTTGTATTATCTCATCAATATCATTACTACTTTTGTCTCTGTCAGGGTACAAATCAAACTTGTATTGAATATAAATGTGCAATCCAGATGTATGACTATAGGGCTGGTCAAGTAGTGTCATTCTTGATTTGTCAAGTCCCCATTCAATCATTCTTGATTTGTCAAGTCCCCATTCAATCATTCTTGATTTGTCAAGTCCCCATTCAATCATTCTTGATTTGTCAAGTCCCCATTCAATCATTCTTGATTTGTCAAGTCCCCATTCAATCATTCTTGATTTGTCAAGTCCCCATTCAATCATTCTTGATTTGTCAAGTCCCCATTCAATCATTCTTGATTTGTCAAGTCCCCATTCAATCATTCTTGATTTGTCAAGTCCCCATTCAATCATTCTTGATTTGTCAAGTCCCCATTCAATCATTCTTGATTTGTCAAGTCCCCATTCAATCATGTTGACAGCCACAGATTTGAAAATGTACCTTAAACGTGAATACTAATGGGTCATCAAGAACTAGTCAATAAACATACAAGGAGATCTCCTTAGAAACAGGCTGTTTCGTGGCAGTCTGGTTAATAAGGGGAGGATCGACACTGATCCCCATAGTGGTAAGCTTACCAAGGAGCCTCGCATTGCACTACAGCTGGGAGGACCCCAGTCCACCTCAAGTATGCCATCAGATGTGAGGAGAGCCACTGTAACAACCCACCACCGAAGAAAGTCGGCAAGAGTACCTAACTCCAAAAAGGGTGGCATAGCAAACAACTATGGGAGTAGTCTTTTCTTTTTTGTTTTTAGTTTTCCTGGAGTGGCTGATGATAAAATCCCTTTAGTTGTGAGCCAGCAGCTCATCTCCTGGACAAAGGCATAAATCTTCCTCATTTAAAAGTATGTTGTCTTAGAGGCACACTATGATGGGGGGGGGGGGGGGGGGGGGGGGAGGAGATAATATGATGGGGGGGGGGAAGGAGGAGATAAGATATGAACATATCTTTTGAGTATCCCCCCCCAAAAAGAGAGACAGTCCAATGTGTCGACATGCCAGGGAACCCAACACTCACATTTGGTCCAGCCATCTCATCACTCCTCGGTGTGAGTCTTTGCATGTCCTGCTTCTGCAATGACAACATGTCTGGCATTCCTTGCCACCTTAAAGATCATCACAGAGGATCAGAAGTGAAATGTCTGCATCTTTTCATCATTAATCAATCAATGCCTGTCGGTGCATAGACTGTGGACAACACCCCGTCAGCATACTTGGTCTTTGGCTGCTCTTTCTGCCTCTCTCCTGGTTTCCTCTCTCCAGGTGTCCTCTCTCCTGGTTTCCTCTCTCCAGGTGTCCTCTCTCCAGGTGTCCTCTCTCCTGGTTTCCTCTCTCCTGGTTTCCTCTCTCCAGGTGTCCTCTCTCCAGGTGTCCTCTCTCCTGGTTTCCTCTCTCCAGGTGTCCTCTCTCCAGGTGTCCTCTCTCCAGGTGTCCTCTCTCCAGGTATCCTCTCTCCTGGTTTCCTCTCTCCAGGTGTCCTCTCTCCAGGTATCCTCTCTCCAGGTGTCCTCTCTCCTGGTTTCCTCTCTCCAGGTGTCCTCTCTCCTGGTGTCCTCTCTCCTGGTGTCCTCTCTCCAGGTGTCCTCTCTCCAGGTGTCCTCTCTCCAGGTGTAGTCATTTAACTTCCTTCTCACATTCTCTTCCCATTGAACTTTAGGGTTTGCTCTCTCTTCTCTTGAGGATTCTATGTAAGCATACCCAGCCCCATTTTCTTCACTCATTTTGTTGCTCCACTGCGTTGCTAGTTCCTTCCCCATAGGCCTTCATTTGTCACCATGTCCTGCCACTTTGTGCCCGTTATCATTGTCGACATCTGTTAACCCTACCAGACCTAAGGCCCTGAACCCAACTGTCCCCCATTCCTGGGTTCCAGAGCATTAACTCTACCAGACCTAAGGCCCTGAACCCAACTGTCCCCCATTCCTGGGTTCCAGGGCTTTAACCCTACCAGACCTAAGGCCCTGAACCCAACTGTCCCCCATTCCTGGGCTCCAGAGCATTAAAGAGAAAAAACTAACATGATATAGAAAAATGTTAGTTACATGCAAAAAAGTGGTTAGAATAAGATGTAACTTGGAGACATTGTAGAAAATAAGTTTACCTTTCATCTAGCATCAATATTCCACCTTTGTGTGCCAATCCACCCAACAAAAGGCAAAGAATCTGTCTCGAGTCATAAAACATTTCGAAATCCGGGAGTAAACACAACAAAGAGCCCTCATTTGTCCAATAATCCTGATAGCTGGGCTTTATACATGAGTATTCCATATAGATCCTCAGTCCAAGAAAAGCCTTCATCTCATCACTCGACCTCTCACTGTCTGTTTCACTTGAACAGAGTCTGAATCAACCAAATTATTGATCACCTGTTGGATTGTCATAAGCCTAGACTTACTTTGCTTTCCTGTTGAAGTGCTTGGTTCATCAGCCGTTCGTTTCATTGTCAATTTTCCGAATTTGTTCACGTTAAACCCCACAAAATCAATTCAAACATGGGGGCAGCCATTTGCAATGACTAATCACGAGGATTGACCACGATTGGTTGGTTATTTTTAGATTCTGACGCATTTTATGACTTACTATCCAAATTACCGAAAATTAGGTACAGCGGTTTAGCGGCAGTTAAGGAAATTACCAAAAAATGGGGACAGCGGTCTGGTAGGGTTAACGAAGACTGGAGTCTTTGTTGTATGGCCTTGGTCATTCTCAATGCCTCTGCTCCGTACAGCAGCACCGACTTGACACTGTCGTTGAATAATCTAATTTTGGTATGAATTTTATTTCTTTGAATCTCCATATGTTGTCAGAAATGCCATTCTTGCATTTCCAATTCTGGTCATTGCATCTGTGCCTCCTAATGTGTCTATTGTAAAAGTATCCACTTCTTCAAACTGCTCTCCGTCTAGCATGATTGGTTCTTTGTTCATAGTGTTGAGCTTGGTTTTCTTCATATTCCGTCTCAATTTCTCTGATTGTTCTTTCACCCTATCAAATTTCTCATACAGTTCGTAGAACAAAACAAGAATGCATTTGACCCATGAGGTGGGAGCAGATTGATGCAGCCCAGAGCATATACCACTCACTGGTGAGTTCTGGAGCTCCACTCACTGTGAGGAGTAGAACCTCCGCCAGCAGATCTCCTGACATCATTCTATCTTCAGTCCACTTACAAGCGGAGAGCACCAGGATGAGTGGTTGGCCCCATGTTCAACCATCCTTATTAAATGCCTGCCAGGTTACATCCTTTTGTTTCCTCTCTGACCTTGTTAATACACAGGCATAATAATGGTTTTATATTGGATTAAAGAGATTAATTTACCAGCAGGCATTATGGGGGCCTCTCTTCAGACCAGAGATTGCTTGAAACTTGCAAGATTAATTTACCAGCAGGCATTATGGGGGCCTCTCTTCAGACCAGAGATTGCTTGAAACTTGCAGGATTTGGTCGCCCACCATTTGCATTTATGATTTTGACTACAATTAAATGTAGGATGTTTAGAGAGGACAGATCTGGAGTGTGTATAACCAATGAGCTACATGAACCAATAATATCCATACTCTCCAGCATTGACTGCAACCTGCTGGTTTGCCTGAATTATGGAGATGTCCATTCAGCTCCAACATTGAACTGTTCTGCAACAGTTTCATCTCGATGTTCCTCAGCCTTCGAAGTTACTCGTGCTGAGTTTATATCTCAGTGGCTCATCTTGCACCCTGAGGTGTACTTGAGAATGTGAACAGAGTTCTCCTGTCTGTAGTGCAGTACTGGGCTCCTCAGCTTCTAGCCCGGTGAGTATCATGAAGGAGACTACGTTTCAGGTCTTCGTTTATCTGAAGGCCTGGAGCCTGCAATGTCACATTGTGAAGAGCTTTGTCCAATCTCTGGCAAATTTGTCTATACTGTCATGTTCTGTGTTCCTCAGCAATCTCACCACTGTGGGGATTACATTGTAAATCCCCACCTCGCTGGCCGGACGTCGCCTGTTTTCAGTAGCAGGAACTACTAGGACATGACATGGAGTCTTGGTCAGTATGTTTCAGCTGGCCCTGACCTGAGGACTTGGTCAGTATGTTTCAGCTGGCCCTGACCTGAGGACTTGGTCAGTATGTTTCAGCTGGCCCTGACCTGAGGACTTGGTCAGTATGTTTCGCCTGACCCTGACCTGATGACTTGGTCAGTATGTTTCACCTGACCCTGACCTGAGGACTTGGTCAGTATGTTTCGCCTGACCCTGCTTAAATCTTTGACCCCTATCACTTGTGGGAGAACATGTGGTCTAGGGGCTGTGAGTTGTTAAAAAACACATTACATTCAGTTTGACAAACCAGGCATGTTGTTGGTTCCTTTCATAGTATCACTGCTCTGTCAGTTAACCCAGCTGTAAATGAGCACCTCAGATGCCCTGTGTTTGCCACATTTGGAGTCTGTTCTATGAGCCAACTTCCATGTCTTTGTGGAGTCCTAATGTCATGCATAGTTCATTATTACTGGTCTAGAACTTTACTCTTTTATTCTTGGCATGTTCATGCCAGAGGTAGGTGCAAAATATTGACTATGACCCCACCTCATGGTAACACTGTGCACTTATAGACAAACTGTGTTACAGCAGCCTGGCCAATAAAGTGGGGATCAGCAGTAGTGAGTCTGAGAAAGTCTAAGCATTGTACTACGGCCGGATTACCCATACTTGAGATGTAAGAGGAGACACTGTGTGGCTTAGGATATCAAAAATATTTCATGTATTGTAATGTTTGGGAATATTCTCTGTATTGTTGGGTCACCCTGGCTGGCTGTAGTGCAATGAGGTTTCTTAGTAAGCTTGCCACTATTGGGATCACCACCTTGATAGTCAGACTGCCATGAACGTCTCTTTGCTTGGAAGTGAGGTAAGGGTCGTTAGATTCCTTCCCCCAAGCCCTCTAGGGTAGACTGACAGACTGACTGTCAGTGGGATTGAAGCCTCCTTTGCTACCAACCAACTTGTGGCCACGCACGCCAACCCAAAATCCTGCAGTGTGTGGAGAAGTCGTCTAGATTTGGAAGAACTGTCTAGAAACGAGTATTTTAGAAACAGCACCACACACAGTATAGTAGTAAGCTCTAGAAACTACCACATATGTGATACTAGAATAGAAGTACAAATAACGAGATTGAAAGAAGGGGTTATGTAAATCTTTTTTTTTCAAACCATGCAGGACTTCCGCACTTTGCAAGTGTTGGGGAAGCCTGTTTTGTTCATAAACTATCAGTTATTTACAAGGAACCAGGTGACATTTTTGAATATGCGATAAAAGTATAGGTTTTTTTCCCCGCATCAGTGGTAGCTCGTCTTTCAAATGTTATAATACGCTCCGCCTGCCTGTCGTACTTGTCCATTGAGCCAGTCAACCATTTTGTATACAAGTGGGTTATCAGATAATGACATAAAATAGCTGCCCATGGTTCATCCCTTTGAGAATGAAAAACCAGGACACTGCACCATACCATATATGTTGCTGCCAAAGATCACTAAGGAGGGGGTTGTGCTTGGAGGAATGACAATCTTATAGACTCTGCATCAAACATCCATGTGTAGCCTATGGGCTTATCCTTGTGCAGGTTATCAAAATGTATACAACATATTCTTATGGTCACTGGTGTTCCTTTTTATTCAAATGGATTTGTTTTTAATGATGCATATATGTTGATTTTCCCTTCAGTTGCATTGCAAATGACAATAAAACAAAACTGATCTATTTTTTTGTTAAAGAGTGTTGGCCCTTATGCTCATTCGTCATCTTTCGTATTCCATGTATAGGTAGTCCCATAGCAGACACTGCTGTCGGGGATGAAGTGTTGAGATGCAAGACTTTGATATCATTAAATCCTATATAGGAGCAAGGAAGGCATCAAATACCTGAATACTGTGTTCAGGTGTAGAGTCCATATAAAGCATTAGTTAGACCTAAATACTGTGTTCAGGTGTAGAGTCCATATAAAGCATTAGTTAGACCTAAATACTGTGTTCAGGTGTAGAGTCCATATAAAGCATTAGTTAGACCTAAATACTGTGTTCAGGTGTAGAGTCCATATAAAGCATTAGTTAGACCTAAATACTGTGTTCAGGTGTAGAGTCCATATAAAGCATTAGTTAGACCTAAATACTGTGTACAGGTGTAGAGTCCATATAAAGCATTAGTTAGACCTAAATACTGTGTTCAGGTGTAGAGTCCATATAAAGCATTAGTTAGACCTAAATACTGTGTTCAGGTGTAGAGTCCATATAAAGCATTAGTTAGACCTAAATACTGTGTTCAGGTGTAGAGTCCATATAAAGCATTAGTTACGACCTAAATACTGTGTTCAGGTGTAGAGTCCATATAAAGCATTAGTTACGACCTAAATACTGTGTTCAGGTGTAGAGTCCATATAAAGCATTAGTTAGACCTAAATACTGTGTTCAGGTGTAGAGTCCATATAAAGCATTAGTTAGACCTAAATACTGTGTTCAGGTGTAGAGTCCATATAAAGCATTAGTTAGACCTAAATACTGTGTTCAGGTGTAGAGTCCATATAAAGCATTAGTTAGACCTAAATACTGTGTTCAGGTGTAGAGTCCATATAAAGCATTAGTTAGACCTAAATACTGTGTTCAGGTGTAGAGTCCATATAAAGCATTAGTTAGACCTAAATACTGTGTTCAGGTGTAGAGTCCATATAAAGCATTAGTTAGACCTAAATACTGTGTTCAGGTGTAGAGTCCATATAAAGCATTAGTTAGACCTAAATACTGTGTTCAGGTGTAGAGTCCATATAAAGCATTAGTTAGACCTAAATACTGTGTTCAGGTGTAGAGTCCATATAAAGCATTAGTTAGACCTAAATACTGTGTTCAGGTGTAGAGTCCATATAAAGCATTAGTTAGACCTAAATACTGTGTTCAGGTGTAGAGTCCATATTGTAGAGGTGATAAAAGCATGCGGGGAAAGAAGAGTAACAAAACTGATAGTGGGACTCCAGAATTATGAGGAAAGAAAAAAAACCGGCCTACAGTGTTTAGAAAATAGATGAATTCAAGGTGATCTTTATTAGATAATCAAGGGAAAGGAATTTTAGACTTAAGTTTGTCTTTTTCAAAATGTAATCCTCTAGAAGAACAAATGGGCACAGCTACAAATTAATTAACGAAAGATCCAGATTAGATACCAGGAATAATTTTTGTAGTCAGAGAGTAATAAATACTTGGATGCATTGCCATAGGTCGTAGTGGAGGCAAGGTCAATTAATGCATTCAACAATAGATTGTGTGCACGCCATTTCTTTTTATAGATCAGGTGAATGTAAAAGAAACTGGTTGTATACAGATTTTGCAGAGTCTTCTAGACCAATATAAAGATGTTAAGAGTTGTTGGAAAGAACTGGGTCAGATACCAGTGGAGGTGCTGGCGATGGTTAGATCACACATTACGGAGACCAGTTGATAACATTACCAGACAGTCTCTGTTCTGGAATCCATAGGGCAAGATAAATAACGGTAGGCCGATACACTTATGGAGGAGGGAGCTTGATGCTAATATCAGGACGTCAGGCAAGACGTAGCATCTTTCTGCTGGTTTAGAAGACCCCATGGAGTCTGCGTACAACCAGTTTCTTTTACATTCACTTGACAGAGTTGGTTCATGATAGAAAGACTTGGTTTGTGTTTGCTGAAGACCTATGCTCCTATGCTCCACAGGGATTGGTAAGGTTTGTGGTTCACTGAATACATCCATGTCATGTTTTAACTGAAAAATTCACACCTGACCACCAAAAACGTGTTGATAATGACGGACATTTTTAGATATCAATCAAAATATAGCATACAGATTTGAAAAAAGTTAAATCATACAACTCTAAAAAAAATTTTAAATTCCAATACGCTGGATTTGAACCAGCGAACTACGGATTTGTACAACTGAAAAATGTGTTTATTCTAATAAGTTGGATTTGAACCAGTAACCTAAGCATTCGTACAGCCATAAAAAAAAATCCAATAAGCTAGATTTGAACCAGCGACCCAGAAGAGATGCAGGCCAGCGGACATTGCACCTCTTCCCTATTGTGACAACCTCCCAGGTGGCGGGGAATGCTAGGCATACCATCACTGCAGATGAGCTGAGAAAATAAAGGGAGCAAAGAGATACCTCACTCACATGCATATGCTACGTTTCTGGCAGGACGTGACGATCCTGGGACACAGACAACACTGGACTGCCTCTCTTCCGGGATACTTGAAAAACTAGTACATACAGTCCATCATATCATATCATCACCATACCCTTTAGACACGAGTGGTGAAGACTCAATAGTCCTGCAAGACAACTTCCCTAAGAGAGACAACTCTGACCACAAACAACTGCTGCCTTGCAGATAGGCTGGGGAGGCTAAGGAGGGCATCCCTACAGAAATGCCTGTTGAAATCAGATGCACTGGGCCACAGGCTTAACGTAACAGTGCAACGTATATCGCTGTATGATGACATCACAACCTAACAGAAAAAAGTGTGGTGCTCATCCTGTGGAGTCCCGCCAGGCAGCGAGAGTGCCGGGCCCCATGCCTCGAAGGGACCCACCCAATGCTACTGGTGGTCACCCACCCATGTGCTGTGGAGTCAAGGCACAAGGTGATAGGGCCAAGACCCTCAGAATACTACAGCGGAATGCGGAGGGAGTCATTAACAAAAATATTTCCCTAACACATCACCTGCATAAAGGCAAGATTGACGTGGCACATGTATCCAAGAAACGCACCTCAACAACAACCACAGATTCTCAATCAGAGGATACCAGACCTTCCGTCTTGATAGAGAAGGTCACAAAGGAGGGATACTGACCACATACCGAGTAGCGCGGTAGCTGTTAATCACACTGGACAAGCAGAAATTGTAGGAGTTGACATAATGACACAAGAAACAAAGATCCGCATCTTCAACCTGTATGGGCCACCCAACAAAGACCTGTCACTCTCAAGTATGGAAATCAAGGACTCCAGCTGCCTAGTGGTTGGAGACTTCAACAGCCACTCTGAGAGATGGGGATATTCGGACACAGACAACAGAGGTGATGAAGTGGAAGACTGGGAGATAGACACAAATCTCTATCCTATCAATAGGCCGGAGAACAGCCCTAGCTTCTATTCTAGAACATGGCATACCACCTCCACTCCAGACTTGGCCTTTTCCACCGGGGATATTCACCATAAAATAGATCGCCAGGTGCTCAACCAATTGGCAGGTAGCGACCACAGGCCAATTAGGCTAGAAATTGATATGGAAGTAGGCCCACAGGAAATAAAACCGCTCCCACGTTGGAACTATAAACGAGCTGACTGGGACAGATTTGCAATGCTGACAGATGGACTGTGAAACCATCAACACACGAAATAACAATATGAAACATCTGGTGGAAAGCCTAAGCAAAGCAATACTGCAAGCAGCCACCGAAACCATCCCAAGAGGGGCAAGGAAAAACTACAAGCCATATTGGAATGATGAACTGCAGAAAGCGGAGGATGAAGTCTCAAATGCTAGGAACATGGCAGAGAGAGAGCAATCTATGGAGGCAAATATCACCCTCAAGGCCATCACGGCGAAATACAAAAGAACACTAAACCAAATAACAAGAGACAGCTGGAAAAACAAAACAGAAAGCCTCAATTTAGATAAAGAAGGGAACAAACTATGGAATTTAGTCAGAGCCATGAATGACAAAACACCATCAAGCAGGGCGACAACATGCTTACTGGAAAAAAAAGCAGCAAACACCTTTATAGAACATTATGCCAGTGCAAACCACATTGATGTCCCTACAGACAGGCATACAGACATTAGTGAAGGACAAAAGAGCCACGACAACATCAAGATGGCACCAGAGGAGCACATGATGGCAAAACTAACAATGAATGAAATGGATGAGAACTTTAAAGATAACGAACGAAATGCTGATGGGGTTGGGCCAAACAGCAAAGAGTAAGTTACTATCAGTCCTGAACCAAAGCTGGAAAAGGGGAATTGTACCGCAGGCATGGAAAGATGCTGTACTTATACCAGTACCAAAGAAAGAAAAAGATAGAACAGATCCAAATGGATACAGGCCCATCAGTCTACTGAGCTGTGTAGGCAAACTAATGGAGTGTATGATAAACACCAGACTGATGTGGCACCTGGAAGAAATACAAATACTAATTCCACAGCAAGCAGGATTTAGACAACACCAGATCCACTGAGGACCAGATCACTCTCATAGCACAGGAAATAGAGGATACTTACCAAGAGAAAAAACATACAGTAGCGATTTGGGTGGATCTAGAGAAGGCATTTGACAAGGTGTGGAAAGAGGGACTTAAAGTTAAGCTACGAAGAAGTGAAGTATATGGGAAAAACAACATGTATGATATTCCCGCTTTCAAATAAACCCAAGAACACCAAAATAAGTCTTAACGGCAAATATCTGCAGCCAAACGACAACCCAAACTACTTGGGAGTCACATTTGATCGACGCATGACATGGAAAAGTCAGATCGAGAGAAACCGAATGAGAGCCAGACAAAGAATGGCAATCATGAGGAAACTTGCTGGCACGAGCTGGGGAGCAGACGAAAGAATACTAAAGAAACTGTACACTGGAAGAGTGAGACCAGTTCTCGAGTATGGCATTGCGGCATGGACAACAGCAGCAAATGCGAACTTTGCTAATTTTATCAAACTTCAAAACCAAGCCATGAGAGTTATAACAGGAGGCATGAAGTCAACGCCAATTGTAGAACTTGAAAAGATTACAAATCTGCAATCCATGATCGACAGAAGAGACTGCAGAGCCCAGCAGCAAGCAGAGAAACTCAGAAGACTGACGGTGGTAGAAAATATACCAGGTATTGGAAACAAGAACAGCCAGAATGAAAAAGAAAGAAGAGACATAACCCTGAGGTACATAGCGGAAAACTACACAAGCATGAACTGGACCCATGCATACACCTATGGTTCTGTAACAAACACAACACAGAATGGAGGGGTATTCCCGAGCCTAACAAATGGTAGAAAAATAACACTGTCAGTGGCAACTGGAAAATTCTCAAGCAATTTCAGAGCAGAGGCACTGAGGGCTGCAGTAAAAGCAATGCTGACAGGCGAAAGCAATGAAAGCCAGATAGTCCTGTTTACAGATGCCCTGGCCGTGGTTACAGCACTAAAAAGCCAGAAAAATACTGAACTTAATGATTTAAGAGCAGTACTCTGTCAACTATGCCAGTAGTCCGCACCAAAACGAGTAGTGGTACAGTGGGTTCCATCCCACTGTAACATCCAAGGCAACGAGGAGGCAGACAGACTGGCAAAAGAAGGTGCAAGACTACCACAACCAGATACTAGTATGACCTACGAAGAGTCCAAAAGGCTTATTAGGGCCAGATACATGGCCAAATGGGAAACAGAACATACTGGCTACACAAAAAATGATGCCTACTACCAGTTGAACAGAAGAGAGCAGGTCGTGGTCTTCAGACTCCGCACAGGCCACAACAAACTGAGATACCATCTATTCAATGAACTGAAGATAGGTGGCACTGATGAATGCACCTGTGGTACAAGGAAAATGACCGCTGAACATCTGCTGCAAAATTGCCGAACATACGAGGACCAGAGAAAGCACATGTGGCCATCACCAGTGCCAAAACTAGACAAGCTCTATGGCAGTGTCGACAGCTACTTTCTTCAAACAAATTCAAGTTGACGTCTGACAGCGTAAGAAGAAGAAAATACAACTTTGAAAGAGACAAAATGTTAAAGTGCCAAATTTGAATCAATGACCTAAGGATTTATAAATTTTCTATGGTGAGAATTATTGGTATTTACATAAGTGGATGGTGAGGATCATGTGGCACTGTGACTGACAAATGGCGAGAATTATGAAATGTGATTTCAATAAAACATTAATATTTTATTCAACTTTTACTGAACCATTGGCAAAATATTAGCCCGGACAGTGTGTAGGCAATTGTCGGCAGTGTTTGTAAGAATCTTTTTGCCATGTCTGCAAGCACCTTGCACTCAATGAGTAGATGTCGAACTGTTTCATCAGGGTGAGAGCAATGTCTGCACAAGGGCAGGTGCTGGGGATTAGTGCAGTTCAAGTGGCTATTGACTCTGGTATGTCCTGTTCGGAACTGAAAAATAAGAATTTGATCTCTTCTATGTAGTTTATTTATGTCATCGTTACTTTTTGGCTGTGACATTTTGCTAAATACACTGTGACCTGTTGTTCCCGTCGCCCATCTGTTCATCCAGATTTCCCGAGTATTATTCTAAAAATTCGTTTTACTGTGTGGTTACTGCAAGGTCTATCCAATTGTTGTTTCAAGGCTCCTGTTTTTGCCAATCTCTCGGCCATCTCGTTCCCTAGTAGCCCACTATGTCCAGGTATCCATTTCAAAGTGACATTTATGCTGTGGGCAGTGATGATGTTGTTGATCAAGAATATCTCCTTTTCTTTGTATGGGGTGTTCTTTGGCGTCACTAAAAATTATCAAATCCATCGGCAACAATTCGCCCAAGTCAAACTGTTAGTGCGAAATCTCAACTGCTGTTTTTATAGCCTCGGCCTCCGCTTCGTGATTTGAACGGTTATCGTAGCATGAATCACAAAACTTGTATGTGGATCCATCCAGGTATTTTATATTGATACCATACCCTGAAAAAAAAGGTAGATTTGAATGCAGGTCCATCAATATAGACCAGGACTGACGATTTTGAGTAACTAGAGACTGTCTCTAAGGCACATGTTTTCAGGATATTATGTGTCTTCTTGGTTGCTGCCTTTTCTGTCAGGTGTGTTTTTATGACTGGCCGTCAAAGATTTTCCCAAGAAGGGAAAACTAGATTGTTAAATAGAATATTTATGTTGGATATTAGTACATTTACACTTGACTTTTGTTTACAAAATCCATCATATTTGAATTTAGAAAAGCATTCATAGTTCACCTTGTGGTACAAGGATTGAAAAGATTGCGACCACTGTAACCTTCCAAGCTTATCATAGGAGATGACTAAAGAGGGTTGTGCATGGGGCTATGCCACCACTACAAATTCTTGGACCAGGCTTCCTGTAAAGTGCCAGCTGAAGTTGTGACACTATGCTTCAGTCAGAGCATAATGGTGAATTATCAACATTCATAATTGATTATTATGACCAGGCTGCAACGAGAGCATATCCTATGCAGATCTCCGGCCCACAAACAAGAGGTTGACCTCGAAGTTGGTAGATCGAGGGTGTTTCTGACACTTTCAGGAAGTTACGCCTAAGTCAGTACAAACCTTCGACATAGCGATAACAAGAAATCTACACATCCAGTCTCTGCGATGCCTCATGGCAAGAGCAGTAGGGCATCCCGCGTCTCTGCGATGCCTCATGGCAAGAGCAGTAGGACATCCCACTTTCTCTATTTAGTCTCATGGCAAGAGCAGTAGGACATCCCGCCTCTCTGTGACATCCCGCTTTTTCTGCGACGTCTCATGGCAAGAGCAGTAAGACATTCTGCCTCTCTGCGACATCTCATGGCAAAAGAAGAAAGATAAAACATTCAGTCAAATTTAGTTAAAATCATATTTAATTTTAGAAAAGCATTCACAGTTGATTTTTGTAAAAAAAGCTATTACAGGGGGTCGACCCAGCCTCAAAATTTGGTACCAGAGCAAGTCTCGAAAGAAAGCCAGTCGACGGGATGCTGATCACCACCACGCCTAGCATGCCATTGGTCAAACACCATATTCCCAACATGCCACACTGGGTGTAAATGGTATCTTTCCTTTTAAACTTACTATTATGCTCAAAATACTTCATTTTAGTAAAACATTCACACTTGTCTTGTGAAGCATTCATTCTTGATTTTAGTAAAACATTCACACTTGATTTTAATAAAACATTCACACTTGATTTTAATAAAACATTCACACTTGATTTTAGTAAAACATTCACACTTAAGTTTACTGGCTCAGCAAATTTCCAATATGTAAAACAAAATCCAGAGATGATCTTACTACTTGAGAGTATATTTTTGGCATTATAGAAAACAAATAGGACACAGAAAATAGGACACAGAAAATGTAAACATTTGCATCATCAAAAATCACGACAATAATAAATAACACTGATCAGCACTTTCTTAACTGACATGTCGAGAGATGCAGGAATACATAAAATATCACCAAGGTGGTATTTGGTCTAGCAAGGTTTGAGAACCACCGACAAAGATCAATGCAAGTAAATACCTGGAATCAGGGCATTCAAACAGAATGTCTTGATTCTAGGAGCCAACATCATCACACAGGGGACATTCCCATAAGTGCTCCGTTCTCCGTCAAAGCAGCCAGCCAAGTGTATATATTCAGGTGTTGATTTCATGTTCTCTGGATCTTTTCAGACAGAGCACACTTTTCTCCCTCTCCTCTAGTCACTCCCAAATCTATCATCCTCTGCACATATGTATTTTCGTGACCTTCTGTCTCTTCATAATTTCTGTAGAGTGTCCTTGACTGCCCTTATCACCTGCTAATTCCTCTTTCCAGGTAGCTGAAGTATATACGTGGTAGGTAATTTAAACTTCTGGCGGTTTACTATGCCTCTGGGTAAGTACAAATAATTTTGGAGAATAAATAAATGGGCAAAAAGAAAAATGCATTTTATAGTAGGACCCCGAGTGGTCTTCCAGGGTCGTTGCGTAGACAAGGACAAGAATAGCATCACTGTCCTCACACAGAGCATGTCGCAAGAGGTGACTAACTGTAGACAAGGCATAACACCAGCCATGGTTAGGTGGTTTGTTTAGAGCAGAATAGATGACGCCTAACAGGCTGCAGGTCTACTACTTTGCTCTAGCGTTTGAGTCTTTTAAGATGGACTTGCATACCGGTTAATCATCCCCCGTAAGCGCTTGTCCCAACACAAAGGAGTAATTAGCTGCTCGAGCCTAGCTCGCTAAGCAGGAAACCCTTCTCCTGGCTACATCCAGCTCATACCAGAGCTGGGACGGGCACAGGGACATCTGCCCCTGTAGAAGTACAGGTTGACTAAGAAAGTAAGATACTGGTTATGCGCAGTAGACTTCCTAATTCTGGATTTTTTTTCATATTCATCACCTGCTATTTAACTTCACTATTTAGAAGAAAAATACAACAGAATTATGTTGGGGGGACACCCTATTTCAGAATCTTTCAATTATCTTGGCTGCAATATAAACTTAACATCATTTTCTGTTCCTTTTATTAAGTTAAGAATATAGGAGGCGAGCAGAGCTTTCAGTGTACAGGAGGCGAGTGGAGCTTTCAGTGTAGTAGGGGCCTTATTGAAATTAAATAAAATTTAAAATTTTCAACTCCAGTGTAAAGTTTGTTTTATATGGCTTTGAAAGGTGGAGGAAAAATATATGCACTTACAGAAAAAGACATACTTTTGTAAATAGTTATCTATGTAGAATACATGGGTGGAAGAGGTACGTACAAATGTGGAACTATTGTGATGAATGGGACAGATAACAGGAGAGCATGACATATGGGGGACGTGCTGGATTGGTCACTTATTATGGAAACCAGTCTCTGTTCTGAAATCCACAGAGGAAGGGTTGACGACTGAGACACTCATGAAAGCGGGATCTGGTTGTCAAGATCAAGTTAGTGGGCAGAACATGGACAGAATTAGATCGAATGGCTCATGATAGGAAGACTTGGCATGTATTTATTGAAGACTGGTGCTCCGCAGGGAGTAGTCCGGTTTTTGATTGATTTTGAAAGTCATTGTCAGGATTCTCAAATCAGCTTTCTCTGAATATAATATGCTCTCGGACCCCTACGCAGACAAGAACACCTTAAGGTCTTTGCAGAAAACTATCGCCTTGTATCCATATCCACAAAACATCCAAGTATACACAGATGGATCTGCTACCACCAAAGCTGGTTGTGGCTCAGTAATTAAATACCATAACCTGCATCAAGAAAACCACCACATACATCTACGGCCCTTGCGGAGAGACTTGATCCACCTAAGCAAAAATAATAACAGTAGAATAATCTCAGATTTTGACAGCAGCACCATACACCATATGGATTTAAATAAGATTCTGGAATGATCTGAGAGCTGGCAAATGGAGTTTAATGTACAGTCATCCACATGGGTAGATTCAATATAGAAGATAATTAAGGAAAGGGCGAGAACAATATTAGAATGATACAAAAAGGAAAGCAACCTAGGAGTTATAATAGATCATACAGGTAAGGTGAGTGATCAAGTTCAGGTACCAGTGGAAAAGGTAAATGCAATGTTAGGTATGATAAAAAAAAAAGTATATTAAACATAGGAGCAAGGAAGTGATAGTCAAACTGTAAAGTATTAGTTAGACCTAAATTGGAGTACTGTGTACAGGTGTGGAGTCCTTATCGTAGATGGGATATAAACATGCTGGAAATGATCTCTAGAATTACAGTTATGAGGAAAAAACTGGCTTACAGTGTCTAGAAAAAAGAAAAATACGAGGTAACAATCTAGGTTTATAAGATGATAAATGCAAAGAATAAATTAGACTATAACAAGTTTTTCAAAGTTCAGCTGTCTACAAGAACAAGAGGATATAGCTACAAATTAATTAAAGGAAAATCCAGATACTAGAAAATATTTGTTTGGTCAGTGGTGAATGCCTGGGATGTATTGCCACAGAAAATAGTGAAGGCAGGGTCAATTAATGCATTCAAGAATAGATTGAATGAGCATAGTAGTTAGATCAAGTGAAGTAAAAGAAACTGGTTGTATACAGACTCTACAGTGTCTTCTAAATCAGTTGTAAAGACGTTAAGTTAAGTTAAGCCTGAGGGAATCGTTATGTTCTCAGACTCAAAATCTGTGCTTCAAGCCTTAGGAAACAACATCTCTGGATGTTACTAACATCAACAAATTAATTTACCAACCGTCCACCTGTTCTGGAGGGGATGTGGTCCTCCAGTGGATACCTGGCCATGTCAGAGTCCTAGGAAATGAGAAGGCTAGAAGTGTGGCAACACTACTACAGTCACTATCCGGTACCACATTACAGTTCTGCGGACAGATCCTGAGAAACAACTATAGACAGGAGTTGCTAGATCATTGGGCTACATCCCAGACAGGAGTAGCTAGATCATTGGGCTACATCCCAGACAGGAGTGGCTAGATCATTGGGCTACATCCCAGACAGGAGTGGCTAGATCATTGGGCCACATCTCAGACAGGAGTGGCTAGATCATTTGGCTACATCCCAGACAGGAGGGGCTAGATCATTGGGCTACATCCCAGACAGGACGAATATATTTCAAGGCTAGATCATTGGGCTACATCCCAGACAGGATGAACATATCTCAAGGCTAGATCATTGGGCTACATCCCAGATAGGCCAAATATATTTCAAATACCTAGCAACAGAACCAGATCTACAAGACCCAGCCAAGAAAAACAAAAAAAAGAAGAGACCAGAGTTTGATCTTTAAGCTCCAAAACATAATGACAAGAAAAACAGTCATTCTAACAGACTCAAGAAGTGTACTCCAAGCTATCTCAAGCCTCAAGCAAGATAGACACTTGCATGAAATAAAATACAACATCAGGATGCTGTCTCAAACAAATCTGGTCCTACAGTGGATTCCGGCTGGAAATGAGAAAGCAGATGAGTTCGCAAAAGCTGGAGTGGATACGCACACTCCCCATCCACAGAGCTATAAAGAAGCAAAGATACTCTTTAAACGATCCATCAGAACAGAATGGAGAGATCAGCACAAAGAATACAAGATAGAAAATGACAGCATAGACAAACTTGGGCAGACAAAGATCTTCAGACTCAGAACAGGACAATGTAGACTCAAAGCCCCCATCCACAGAATGGGTATCAGAGACACTGCCACATGTGATTGTAGAGCACCCACGCAAACACCAGAACATATTCTGCAGTATTGTCCTACCTCTGCAGGCAAAAGAGAGACAATCTGGCCTGAGGGAGCTCAGGTCAGATCAGGTCATCCCATAACAAGTGAGGTCATTGAGGCACACATGAAGACATCCTCACAACACCAAGCCACCCTTCTGTCAGCGGCCGCTGCCTGTGCCTCTTCTGGTCGAAGATTGATCCGTTCTTTTATGTTGTCCTCCCACCTCTTTTTGGGACGGCCTCTTCGTCATCTGCCTTTCCGTGGAGGATTGTATTTGCAAGATCATTCGATCTTGATATGTGACCGTACCAAGCACGTTTCCTTCTTTTCACAGTTGCCAAGAGGCAACTACTATAATCGAAAATCCGAGGAGAACCGGAGAAGACCTGAAACTCACAGTCTCCTTTGTGAACCTCACCAAACTAGAAGCAGAGCATCAGTTGATTGAAGAAGAAGAAGATCTTCAAGCTAGAATAGGCCATGCCCCTCTCAACAAATATCTGAATAAAATAGACCCACTATATGAACTAAATTGAAGATTCTGTTACAACCACAAGGAATCAGTTAAGCACCTCCTGATCCTATGCCCAGGGCTGACCAATCTGCCACTCCTATCACACCTCATCATACACCACACACTCTACACATCACCACAATAACTGAGGAAGACACGCTTTTGTCTGGGAGGCATTTTGGCTGCCAAGATCTACCAGCTCACAGCTAAAGAGATTATACTATTGACATCTGTATACACGAGGTGTGTTCAGAAATTACTTTGGGTCGGAAAAATACAATTACTCACCTGGAGATTTGAAACCCTAATCCCCTTCAAAGTACTCTCCTGGGACTCCCCATACTTCTCCCTGTGGTCCCACCATTGTTGGAAGTATTTCAGGAAGGTCTCTTTGGGAATGGAGTACAGACGGGTTCATCTCATTCTGCATAATGTCTTTTTGGGACTCATATCGGGCCCTTTCAGCAGAATTTTCAGTTAGGGGGGCAGCCAAAAATTGCAAGGAGCCATGTAGAGAGAATAGAGAGCCTGGCGAACCAGAGGAATGTTGTGTCTGGCCAAGAAAGTCTGAATCAGATGCGAAGAATTGGCTGATGCATTATCATATTAGAGCTTCCTACATGACTTTGACATTGCTGCATTTCGGGGTGAATGAAAACCCAAGGGGTGCTCACTTCCCTCAACACTGAAAGGCTAACTACCAGAGACTAAAAATTGATACAGGACATTTCCCTTTGCCTCTCTATCGAAGGACAACACCCATGCTTCATTTGTTTCTGCGGAAAAAGTTCAGATCTGAGACTTTTTGAACACAACTTGTGATCAGCTCAAAGACCATAATTCATTATGTTTAGTGCATGCACAAAGGAGATATTTTCCAGACCCAGTAGTTGCTTGAGCCCACAGGAAGATGTCTGGCTACCCAGGTCATAGTCAGGCCATTGGTTTTAATTTTGTAGCCCTTTGACACTAACAAGAAAATAATGTGAAAACCAAGTTGAATAATTGTTACCAAGTCTCACCTTTCTGTCACTTCTTAAAAGCTTTTTATTAACTTGACAAGAAATGACCATTGTCCTAATGCTGGACTTCTACATCTCCTATTTTAACCAACTTCCCCACAACCTAGAGAACTGAAATTGTGTACACAGTCTCTATTAGTTTGACCTGTTAATCTCAAATTTTAACTTCTGTAGTTCTAAAGACACAAAAAACATGTCTTACTATAAATAAAAGTTTATACCAAAAAATGTAGTTATTTTTTGGCTTCTCAACATACGGAAAGTAATGGCAACTTACCTTAACTTAACATCTTTATTCTGGTTTAGAAGACTCTGCAAAGTCTGTATACAACCAGTCTCTTTTACATTCACTTGATCTAAAAACTAATACGCTCATCCAATTTATTCTTGAATGTATTAATTGACCCTGCCTCCACTATTTCCTGTGGCAATGCATTCCAAGCATTCACCACTCTATGAATAAAAAATTATTTCCTGGTATCTAATCTTGACTTTCCTTTAATTAATTTGTAGCTGTGCCCTCATGTTCTCGTAGACGGCTGAACTTTGAAAAACTTATATATAACGTCTAATTAATCCTTTATCTTGATCATCTTTTAACCCTGTGTTAAATCACCTAAAATTCTTATCTTTTAACCCTGTGTTAAATCACCTAAAATTCTTATCTTTTAACCCTGTGTTAAATCACCTAAAATTCTTCTCTTTTCTAGACACTGTAAACTGGTTTTTTTCTGAGTCGTTTTTCATAATTATAATTCGGGGACGGCATGGGCTAGTGGTTAAGTGACACGGCTCACAAACCAAAGGTGCTGAGTTCGCTCCACATCACAGCACCAGCTGTTACCCCAAGGAAAGCAAGCCCTTAGAAAGCAAGAGGAAGCATAAAATGCATGCCGAAGTCGGATGCACTAGGCTGACAGGTGCAAAATAAACACATTGTGCAATGCACACCTCCTTGGTGAATTGAGAAATAAGGTAACCTGGGAAAAAAAATATATCACTCTGGAATCCCACTATTAGTTTTGTCGCTCTTCTTTGTATCCTTTCCAGCAGGTTTATATCCCCTCTGCAATAAGGACTCCACACCTGTACACAGTACTCTAATCTAGATCTAACTAATGCTTTATACAGTTGGACTTTATTTTCCTTGCTCCTATGTTTAATATTTCTTTTTATCATACCTAACATTACATTTGCCTTTTTCAATGCTACCTGAACTTGCTCACTCACCTTACCTGTATGATCTATTATAACCCTTAGGTCCCTTTTGTTTTCTGTTTTTCTAATATTGTTCTCTACTGTACTTCTCAACTTGCCAAGAAACTTAGAACAGACAAATAAGTTAACATTTCTAAGAGCCACACTCTGAAAAAGACGTGCTACCTACTTGTTACACCCCTTTTTGGACCCTTCTTTTGTCCTTTCTTTCCTGGAAACTGACTGTGTAACAACAAACTGGTCAACGAGATGAGACCCAACACTGTAATCCACATATCGGTATGCTTGCTGAGAAGCCTTGTATTGCACTACAAACAGGAGGACTCAGGCCTACCTTCAGCACACCTCAGATTATAGGTAGAGCCACTGTAACCAGCTACTAAAGAAACATCTTCAAGAGTAAAGAACCTATTGTAAGTAGGGTCAAACAACATCAACAAACCCTTTTAACAAGCTTTTATTTAGCTTAACCCTTTACAGTCCAAATTGTCCCTTGCAGTCAACTAAGTAGCACCCCTTACAGTCCAAATTGTCCCTTGCAGTCAACTAAGTAGCACCCCTTACAGTCCAAATTGTCCCTTGCAGTCAACTAAGTAGCACCCTTTACAGTCCAATTTATCTGGTCTCATTAGTAAAATTTTATTTCTAAACAAAAACTGTATCTTCAAATTAAAAAAATCATAATTTTAGTTTTAATTAGGCCTACTTCTTTTTCTATGTTAACCCCTGAAACACATAAAATTACTGTTCTTGTCCACAATTTGGACACTTTTTCTTCTGCATTCATTCTTAATCTCCCGCTACCAAATCCTGAACAGGGCTTAGCAAGTAGCAGGGTGTAGTCTGGAGAACGGAATGTGTTGTGTCGCTAGTTTACAGTTTGACTGCGATATTTGCACCTTTCGGTTCGACACATCTGTCTTCGGCAGCTCTTGGACACTTAGACTAGCATCTTGTAAATTAGGTTGGTCTGTAAAGTGTTAATATGATCATTGTCCGTTTGCGTGAACTTCTATTTCTCCTATTTTAACCAACTTTCCCTTAACCTAAAGAGCTGAAATTGTGTACAGTCTCTACTAATGGCACCTGTTAATCTATCTACATTTAGACACATTCTCAAATGACCTTCCAAAAACAGCAATGCACCAAATTAACACCAAAATTTAAAACATGCCACTTTTATAGTTCCAAACACACAAAAATAAGTTTAAAAAAATTTGTACCAAAAATACGAAGACTTTTTAAATATTTACTCATTTCAAGTTTGAGACAAATTATAGCAGGCAGTGACTTGGCATGACAATATTTGAAGCAAACAAGAAATATATATTTTTTCGTGAAATAAAACAGTAATAAAGTCAAAATTCTGCAGCAAGATCTGTCTCGTAACCATAGAAACATAAAAATTCAAGAAAGTTTTTAAATTTATTCTCAAAGGTGGAAAATGAATAATCATAGCTATTCTGTTTCAATAATAGAAGTTTGGAATCTGATAAACAATGGAATTAGCATAGACATATGAAAAATATATTCAGAATATCTCTCTCTCTCTATTCTTATCTCTATTTCCACCTCTCCCCATATATCTATATTCTTATCTCTCTCTCCCCATAGCTCTTTCTTTTGGATATCTCCCCATATATCTATATTCTTATCTCTCTCCCCATAGCTCTTTCTTTTGATCTCATTCCCCATATCTCTCTCCATCTCTCTCTCTATATATATCTTCTTATCTCTCTCTCTCTCTCCACATTTCTCTCTTATTCACTCCCTATATCTCTCTTTTTCTCTCTCTCTCCATATCTATCTCTATATGTCTCTCTCTCTCCATATCGATATCTCTCTCTCAATATCCATATCTCTCTATATGTCTCTCTCTCCATATCCATCTCTCTCTCTCTCCATATCTCTTTATATGTCTCTCTACCTATCCCTCTTTCCCCATATATCTCTTCATATCTTTCTCTGTCCATATGCCTCTCTCCATATCTTTCATCTCCCTCTTTCCATATCTCTCTCTCACTCCATATCTCTCTCCCTATATATATATATCTTTCTCTCCATATCTCTTTCTATCTCTCTTCTTCTTCTCTCTCTCTCTCCATATCTCTCTCTCTCTGTCCATATCTCTTCTCTATATTTCTCTCTCTTCTCCACATCTCTTCCTATATATCTCTCTCTTTCCATATCTCTCTCTCTGTCCATATCTATCTTCTCCATATCTCTCTCTGCATCTGAATTTACAGCAGGTAATGTCCATGTTTGGTTTATTGCACAGAATTGTAAAATAAATTAATTTAAACATTTAATACTGCAGTACAACATAGCAAACATAACCTTTCAAAGCAATGAACGGAAACGATTGGGAATCAAGTTCCACAGGTTTCAAGCAACCCCTTGTCTCAAGGGAGGTGGGACCAGAGTGCCAGCATCCTGAATTACCTCCAGTCATCTTAGCATATGTCTTACCACTGGTCTAAGGAAGCTTGGGACCAGAGAGTGAGGTTGATGACCCGCGCAGTTTCTTCCTCACTATAATTAAAATACAACGCAAGTTACATCATCAAACCGTAACCACCTGATGGGGTTGCAATCACCGCTTGCGATGGTTAACTAACTATAACAACATAGCAACATTTCTGGAAAAAGAGTTAGAAAATAGTAGATGTAACACCTTTTTATGGCAAAAAAGTTAAACAAAGCTAAAAGAACATGGGGATTTTTTAGAGAGGAAGCGAATGTAAAAGGTAAGTTATGAGCAGAATGTTCAACAAAGCAGCAACAACACTCATAGAGCCAGTATGTATTAAGAACTTGCCAGTTGGTACTGTCAGTTATTTATTACAGACTGCAAATCCTTACACTATCAAGAACACAGTGTGAAAGGTTGGAGTGCGTCCAGAATGACAGAATGTGACTGGTTTCAGGTTGCACTAGAGATATCTCCAATTATAAAAATGAGTTGCATGCTGGGACTTCTTTCTGTGACATCCAGACAAACTGGTACAGGTCAAATCCTATATGTTATGGAAGTAGGCCCACAGGAAACAAAACCGCTCCCACGTTGGAATTACAAACGAGCCGACTGGGACAGATTTGCAATCCTGACAGATGGGCTGTGTGAAACCATCAACACACGGAACAACAAAATGAAGCCCATGGTGGAAAGCCTAAGCAAAGCAATAATGCCAGCTGCCACTGAAACCATCCCAAGAGGGGCAAGGAAAAATTATAAGCCCTATTGGAATGATGAGCTGCAGAAAGCGGAAGACGCAGTCACAAATGCTAGGAACATGGCAGAGCGAGAACAATCTATGGAGGCAAATATCGCCCTCAAAGCCGCCACAGCGAAATACAAATACACTCTAAACCAAAAAGCAAGAGAAAGCTGGAAAAACAAAACGGAAAGCCTCAACTTAGACAAAGAAGGGAACAAACTATGGAAGTTAGTGAGAGCCATGAATGACGAAACTCCGACAAACAAACAAATTACCATCAAGCAGGGCGAAAACTTGCTCACTGGAAAAAAAGCCGCAAACGCCTTTGTTGAACACTATGCCAGAGCGAACCACATAGATATCCCTGCAGACAGGCATACAGACATTAGTGAAGAGCAAAAGGGGCACGACAACATCAATATGGCAACAGAAGAGCATATGATGGCAAAATTAACAATGAACGAAATAGAAGAGGCCATGAGAACATTAAAGAAAAGGAAATCTCCCGGAAAAGACAGGATAACAAACGAAATGCTGATGGGGCTGGGCCAAACAGCAAAGAGGAAACTGCTATCGGTCCTGAACCAAAGCTGGAAAAGGGGAATTGTACCCCAGGCATGGAAAGACGCAGTACTTGTACCAGTACCAAAGAAAGGAAAAGACAAAACAGATCCAAATGGATACAGGCCTATCAGCCTACTGAGCTGTGTTGGCAAACTGATGGAACGTATGATAAACACCAGACTGATGTGGCATCTGGAAGAAAAATGGATACTAATTCCACAGCAAGCAGGCTTTAGACAGCACAGATCCACTGAGGGTCATCCTCATAGCCCAGGAAATAGAAGATGCCTACCAGGAACAGAAACACACAGTAGCGGTTTGGGTGGACCTGGAAAAGGCATTTGACAAAGTCTAAGAAGAAGTGAAGTTTGTGGGAAAATGTACAAGTGGATCAACCACTACCTCAAAAAAAGAACGGCCAGAGTCCAAGTACAAGGGCAGATGAGCAAAAAGGTGACACTTGAGCAGGGAGTACCCCAAGGGGGAGTACTGTCACCCACAATCTTCCTGGTGTATATAAATGACATTACAGAGAATATACCAAGAAGAGTTCATAGCTCAATGTTTGCAGACGATCTGGCTATGTGGACCTCTGAAAAGAATGCAGCACGAGCACGAGCTGGGGAGCAGACGAAAGAATGCTAAAGAAACTGTACACTGGAAGAGTGAGACCAGTTCTCGAGTATGGCATTGCGGCATGGACAACAGCAGCAAAGGCGAACTTCGATAAAGTTTGCAAACTCCAAAACCAAGCCATGAGAGTTATAACAAGAGGCATGAAGTCAACGCCAATTGTAGAACTTGAAAAGATTACAAAACTGCAATCCATGGCCGACAGAAGAGACTGCAGAGCCCAGCTGCAATCAGAGAAACTCAGAAGACTGACTGACCACCCAATGCACCAGAGACTAAACAATTTCGGAAATGGGAAGCTAAAGCGGAGAAACTTTGCAGAAATAGCCAAAGCAAAGATGCACGAAGATCCCATAAACGCACTAACAACACCAAATCCCATCACTACTGTACGAAAACCTACCTGGATGCAGGATATATTTCCAAGAAAGAAGAGATACTACCCTGAGTTTCATTACGGAAAACTACCCAAGCATGGACTGGACCCATGCATACACCGACGGTTCCGTAACAAATACAACATAGAACGGAGGGGCAGTAGCATTCCTGAGCCTACCAAATGGCAGAAAAATAACACTGTCATTCGCTACTGGAAAATACACAAGCAATTTCAGAGTGGAGGCAGAGGCACTGAGGGCGGCAGTGGAAGAAATGGTGACAGGTAAAAGGAATGAAAGCCACATAGTCCTGCTTACAGATGCACTGGCCGTAGTCACAGCACTGAAAAGCCAGAAAAATACTGAACTTAATGAATTAAGAGCAGTACTCTGTCAACTATGCCAGCAGGCCGCACCAAAAAGAGTAGTGGGGCAGTGGTTTCCATCTCACTGCAACGAGGAGGCAGACAGACTGGTAAAAGAAGGTGCAAAACTACCACAACCAGATACTAGTAGGACATACGAAGAGTCAAAACGGCTTATTAGAGCTAGATACATGACCAAATGGGAAACCGAACATACTGGCTACTCCAAAAACGATGCCTATTACCAGTTGAACAGAAGAGAGCAGGTCGTGGTCTTCAGACTTCGCACTGGCCACAATAGACTGAGGTACCACCTATTCAACAAATTGAAGATAGGTGGCACCAACGAATGCCCGTGTGGTACCGTGAAAATGACCGCTGAGCATTTGCTGCAAAACTGCCCGACATACGAGGACCAGAGAGAGCAGATGTGGCCATCACCAGTGGCAACACTAGACAAGCTCTATGGCAGTGTCGACAGCCTCAGGATGACCGCTGCTTTTTTCGAAAAAATAAATGTTACTGTCTGACTGCGTAGGAGGATGAAGAAGAAATCCTATATGTTAGTTGCTGCAGACAAGTTCAGTTCAGTTCAAATGTCATCTTCGCATCGAAGGTTGACTGGAATGGATCTCCAGTGTACTCTTATCTCTTGCCGTAATGATGCAATCTGAGAGGCGATTTCCAGCCCATCTCCTGATGCTAACCGCCCACTTAAAACATTGTCTGCCTTTTGAACAACAGCCTTCCACCCTACCCTTCTGTATGGTCTTCAACAAGGAGGTATGTCTTGTTATATATGACCAAAATAACGCAACTATCTAACCCTGATTTCGGTCATTAATTCTCTTTTCACCTCCAACTCATTCAATACATCCAAATTTGTTTTGTTCTTTTGCTTCAATACTCCAACTTGTTATTTATTGTCCATGTTGAGCAATCATTGGGTCAGACTAGAGTAATCATTGGGTCAGAATAGAGTAATGTTAGTCAGGGTCGGGTGAAACATGATGATCAGACTATGTTAGTCAGGGTCGGGTGAAACATGATCAGACTATGTTAGTCAGGGTCAGGTGAAACAACAGCAATTGTTGGAGTGGAAAGAATATAACCCCTGAACCCTACCAATGCATGTTATAATAACCAACTAAATAAAAAGCAGGATCAAGATGCAGAGCAGTGCATGAGGTCAGTCCCAAAACCGACTGCTAACATAGGGTTGGTGAACCAGAGCTACCAAGACCCTTCTACATCCCCACACGCTGATTCTGGATAACAGGATGCAACAGAGCAGACTGGCTAAGGAGAAGGGATCGAAGCGGGAAGGCTATCCTGTACTTAAAAATGTCTGCTGTAGTCTGATATGTCAGACTGAAAGGTGCAAATATCGAAGACAAGTTGTAAACTACAACACAATGCATTCCATTCTCCGGACAACTACATCATGCTACTTCCTAAGCCTGTTTCAGGGCATGGTAGCGGAAGATTGAGAACAAACAATAAAGAAGAGAAGAAATGAGAATAAACAATAAAGAAGAGAAGAAATAAGAACAAACAATAAAGAAGAGAAGAAATAAGGTGCTACAGAAATTGTCAGTCACAACAACAGCACATTAGAGCCTTGAAACAAACTTCCTGTAAGAAGGTGAACTAGACTGGTGAGCCAATGCTTCAGCTGGAACATAAATGGAAAAATGATGATGACATAGCAAATATAATGAGTTATTGTTAATTATTCATTTTAGTTGGCTATAGGATGGAGTCCGAAACAAAGAAATTAAACTTTGTTTTGGGACTTTGTTGAAACAGCGATATCACGCAAACATCACTGGGCTGGACATGTGTGCATGTCTGACAACAGATGGAGACGTAGAGGAACATTTTGGTGGCTATATGCCAATACACGTCATCTGGGTGGCCCACCTAAGCAATGGTGAACTAGACCTAGGCCTGCATTGGTAAAGCACTGCAAAAGATCAGGATGCATACAGAATATTATTGCCTTCCTGGCATATGAAGATCAGATTAATGCGTACATTGGTTCTGTCAATATTCCTCTAAAGACTTTTAAACGTCATGTACAAGGACCGAGTTACAAATGAGCAAATACGAGATATAATTACAACAGCAATAGGGCCCTTTGAAGACCTCTTGGCAACTGTCAAAAGAAGGACTCACTTGGTATGGTCAAATATCGAGATCAAATGGTCTTGCAAATATGATCCTGCACGGAAAGGTGCCGGGCAGACGACGAAGAGGCCGGCCCAAAAAGAGGTGGGAGGACAACATAAAAGAATGGACCAATCTCCGATCGGGAGAGGCACAGGCAGCGGCCGCTGACAGAGAAGGGTGGTGTGTGGTTGTGATGATGTCTTCATGTGTGCCCCAATGCTCTCACCGGTTATGGGATGACCTGACCTGACCTCGCATACAACACATCTGCCGAACTAACGCCAAGGATAATGGGATGTTAATTAATACCTGACTTTAGTAAAAGCTGTATATAAATAATAGTGCAGGGCTGCATAAACAACGTTAGGGCAAACCAAAAAGGACAATTTATTCTAACAATAAATAGTAAAGCAGTAGAAATGACAAAGAAGGACACTGAGGACAGGAGACTACAGACTGAAATAAATACATGAACTAGCTTTGTCTGTCTGGCTTACCACTGCGCACATGAGGACTGAGCGAACAATCTAAAGATCATGTTTTACGGTGCTGCCCTCTGTATAGCCAGTTCAGGAAGAATCACTGGCAAAATAGTTCAACACTGGCATGCAGACTCGCCATCTACAGAGCTATAAAGAAGAAAAGACACTGATGAAACGGTCCACGAGAACAGAATGGAGAAACTAGCACAAAGAATACAAACCAGAAAATGACAACATAGAAAAAATTGGCAGAGATGGGCAGACAGAGATCTTCAGATTAAGTCATGACATTGCAGACTCAAGACCCACCTTCACAGAATGGGTCTTAGAAACACCACCACATGCAATTGTAGAGCACCCAAGAAAACACCAGAACATATCCTGCAGAACTGCACCACTTATGCACCAATGAAAAGCAGTATGGCTTGGGGTAGCGACCATGCTTGAAAGTCTGTGGGGGACCAGTGAAACCTGAAATGCAGTCTCCTTCATGAACCTCTTTGAGCTGATGTTTGTCCGTCACATGTAATGAAGACCACTCTCTTTGTTCAGCTGTGTGGACAGTCATTTCTCTTGCTGTGTTCGCTCAAATGGGTGATTTGCGAGGTGATTTGAATTAAAAAGAGGAACTCCGCCTTTTGTCAGCCTCACTCTCTCGACCTGAGTTACCTTTGGTCAAGCGCAAGATTTTATCGAGATTGATTGGAGATACCACAGGATGCAGATTTTTCCTTAGGGTTTACTCACCGAGCTAGATACATCACAGCAGTTGATCAAAGAAGAAGTAGAAGACTCAACACTAAACTCAGAACCATACAGAGCTGAATAGGAGCTCCAGACAATGGTCAAGTTCATGGTGGGAGCTCGTCTGATGATGTAAACATCATCAAGCGAGCACAATAACAAGACAAAACAGAACCATCAGTTGCTATTTGATGCTTTCAACTTGCTTCCAAAATCATGGTAACTACTTCTGTCTACATTAGAATAGACATATCATATGTAATGAAAGTTTTAAGTGAACAATTTTCACTTTTGCAAAAGCAACTATTAAAACTACAGTAGCTATAATTTGTTTTTTTCTATGCTTATAGGTAAAACAGGTAACTACCTGACTATGCCCAGAATTATGAATATTTAAATTTCTAAAACCCTATTCCCGCATGCCTCTTCTCTCGCACACTTCCATTCCCTTCTTAATCCCTCCTCAACTCACAGCATATCTTTCCTTCCTACTTCAACCGGTTGATCTCTTCATGCCTGTCAACCGCACCCATCTCTTTAATCCACATTAACCGCACCCATCTCTTTAATCCACATTAACCGCACCCATCTCTTTAATCCACATTAACCGCACCCATCTCTTTAATCCACATTAACCGCACCCATCTCTTTAATCCACATTAACCGCACCCATCTCTTTAATCCACATTAACCGCACCCATCTCTTTAATCCACATCAACCACACCCATCTCTTTAATCCACATTAACCGCACCCATCTCTTTAATCCACATTAACCGCACCCATCTCTTTCATCCGCATCAACCTCACCCATCTCTTTAATCCACATCAACCTCACCCATCTCTTTCCTCCGCATCAACCGCACCCATCTCTTTAATCCACATCAACCTCACCCATAACTCTGTCAATCTCTTCCAGCCTGCCCACTTCCTTCACTGTAAATATAACTTAGCTTAAACATCTTTATACTGGTTTAAAAGACTCTGTATTCAACCAGTTTCTTGGAGGGTGGTGCATGTGCTCCATACTCTTAATTTGGTCACGGGTGTCACAGTTCATTCTCCTCTAAGATGTCATTTTAAATATTTTGAAAAATCGATTTTAGGCAACTGTCTCATTATGCAATTGTTGAATCTGACCACTGGATACGTCCTCACTCTTGCAACCCCACTGCACTCATTTAGAATCTGCCACACCCCCCCCCCCACCCCCCCCCCTCCCAATAGGTAACATGGATCCTTTTAGCATTCAATTTGTGAGCTGTATGACTTAACTGTCCAAGACCACATGGACACACATTTACTTTTATGATTTTCTCACAAGATTACTTTTTCAGCTTTTAAAACATCAATGCTTTTAGCTAACTGTCCAAGGCCCCCATTAGCACACATACACTCACTTTTATGTCTTTTTCACAAGATTACACTTGTCAAGAAAAAATGCTATTGCTGAGTTCAGCAACAATTACTAACACACCTTACAATTCGCATTCATCAACTACAAAACACATGTAAATTCCTCAATCTAGAATTGACTACAAAAGAGCTTGGCGTTACTAGTTAATCAACATCTCATAAGATTAACATAAAAGATCACATCAAAGCAGACATTTAATATTCATAAAATAACTAATTTAAATAGATCCAGATTTTGCACTTTATAATTAATTTTACACTTGCTCTGTGGCTTTGTGACTTGGGGAGGATGAAAGTTTTAGCTGGACCCATCCAAGAGCATGCGCAATTCTTCTTAAGTGACGAGAGTCTGCTCCAGTCATCTGCTCAATCTCAGATTCTTTCAACTCGAGTAGCTGTTCTAAATTGCCTACCCCACCTTCAGCCAAAGGTCTTTGGTACATTGGCAATCCAACTGAGATTAGGAAGTTTTGTATAGATGATATCTGAAGGTCGCAGGCATTCTTACAGGACTCACTCAGGCTCTCGTTTTGAATCTGTGAATTGTAAGATGTTACTTGATACACAATAGAAAATTACCTTACATACTGTTTTTATTGTACACTGAATCTGAATAAAGCATTTCTTGATTTTATCATCCTTAGATTCTGATTAGTGTAGTGCCTTTGTTATTCGACTCTCAACAAATCAAGTGGTTTTGTCATTTAGTCAGAATGCATTATCACCAGCCTGCATCAAGACCATATCACATGCAGGTCTTCGGTCAACGAGCAAGAGGTAGACCTTGACTTTGGTGAATCGAGGGTGTCACTGACACTCTCAGGAAATTACACCTAATGACAGCACAACCCTCCCACTTGGCAATAAAAAGAAATCTACGCATATCGCCTCTCTGCAAAGCTGTATGGCAAGGGCAGTAGGACAAAAGAAAAAGAAGTGAGTGCATTTCAAGGCAAAGGTACATGGTTCAATTCCTCCTGCTGCACAGTTCTGTCAACTGAGCTGTGTAGGGGGTTCATTTGTAAATAAGTACATGACCTACATTTAGGGAAAGAAAGGCAACAAAGAAGGAAACTGACCACCCCACCACACACAAGCTGTAACTTAGTACAATGAAGGGAACTGACCACCCTACCACACACAAGCTGTAACTTAGTACAATGAAGGAAACTGACCACCCTACCACACACAAGCTGTAACTTAGTACAATGAAGGGAACTGACCACCCTACCACACACAAGCTGTAACTTAGTACAATGAAGGAAACTGACCACCCTACCACACACAAGCTGTAACTTAGTACAATGAAGGGAACTGACCACCCTACCACACACAAGCTGTAACTTAGTACAATGAAGGGAACTGACCACCCTACCACACACAAGTAGTGACTTAGTACAATGAAGGGAACTGACCACCCTACCACACACAAGTAGTGACTTAGTACAATGAAGGGAACTGACCACCCCACCACACACAAGTAGTGACTTAGTACAATGAAGGGAACTGACCACCCCACCCCACACAAGTAGTGACTTAGTACAATGAAGGGAACTGACCACCCTACCACACACAAGTAGTGACTTAGTACAATGAAGGGAACTGACCACCCTACCACACACAAGTAGTGACTTAGTACAATGAAGGGAACTGACCACCCTACCACACACAAGTAGTGACTTAGTACAATGAAGGGAACTGACCACCCTACCACACACAAGTAGTGACTTAGTACAATGAAGGGAACTGACCACCCTACCACACACAAGTAGTGACTTAGTACAAGGAAGCAGCTGCTGTTAATGTGACATTTAAAAAGTAATTTTATCCTCCTTTTTTCGTCGTTTGCTCCTACAGTGCATAGAAAACAGAAGAATTCAAGGTGACTTAATTCAGGTTTATAAAATAATCAACGGAAAGGATAAATTAGACTATCAAGTTTTTCAAAATACAGCCACTTACAAGAACAAGAGGGCTTAGCTACAAATTAATTAAAGAAAGGTCCAGATTAGATATTAGAAAATATTATTTTAGTCAGCAGAGAGTGGTGAATACTTGAAATGCATTGCCACAGGAAATAGTGGAGGCGGGGTCAATTTATGCATTCAAGAATAGATTGGATGCACACAGTTTTTAAATCAGGGAAATTGGACACAAAAACTGCCAGACTGAAAAAGAAAGAAGAGATACAACCCTGAGGTACATAACCAAAAACTACCCAAGCATGGACTGGATCCATGCATACACCGACGGTTCTGTAACAAACACAACACAGAACGGAGGGGCAGGGGTATTCCTGAGCCTACAAAATGGTAGAAAAATAACACGGTCACTGGCAACTGGAAAATACTCAAGCAATTTTAGAACAGAGGCAGAGGCACTGAGGGCTGCAGTAGAACCAATGCTGACAGGCAAAAGAAATGAAAGCCATATAGTCCTGCTTACAGATGCCCTGGCCGTAGTCACAGCACTAAAAAGCCAGAAAAATACTGAACTTAATGATTTAAGAGTAGTACTCTGTCAACTATGCCAGCAGTCCGCACCAAAAAGAGTAGTGGTACAGTGGGTTCCATCCCACTGTAACATCCAAGGCAACGAGGAGGCAGACAGACTGGCAAAAGAAGGTGCAAGACTACCACTACCAGATCCTAGTATGATATACGAAGAGTCAAAAAGGCTTATTAGAGCTAGATACATGACCAAATGGGAAACAGAACATACTGGCTAAACAAAAAACGATGTCTATTACCAGTTGAACAGAAGAGAGCAGGTCGTGGTCTTCAGACTTCGCACAGGCCACAATAGACTGAGGTACCACCTATTCAATAAATTGAAGATAGGTGGCACTGACGAATGCACGTGCGGTACCGGGAAAATGACCGCTGAACATTTGCTACAAAACTGCCCGACATACAAGGATCAGAGAAAGCACATGTGGCCATCACCAGTGGCAACACTAGACAAGATGAATGGCAGTGTCGATAGCCTCAGGATGACCGCTGCTATTTAAAAAAAAATAAAGGATGACGTCTGACAGCGTACGAAGAAGAAAAAGAAGAAGAAATCAGGGAAATGTAAAAGAAACTGTTTGTAAAAGACTCTGCAGAGTTAAGTTAAGAAGTGGGAGGTTACAGCTACAATTAGTCCATACCTGTCAACTTGTAATTTAATTATTTTTTGTGTCGGACCGAAACGTGTTAATAGCGACACAACGCATTCCGTTCTCCAGACTTCATCCTGCTACCTGCAAAGCCCTGTTCAAGACTTGGTAGCAGGAAATTAAGAACGAAGGCAAAAGAAAAAGAGGCTAATCTGTACATAGTTTAAAAATGGCTGGAGTCTAAACTTAACATCTTTATACTTTATACATGTTGGTTTTTTCTCTTTAATGCTCTGGAACCCTGGAATGGGGGACAGTTGGGTTCAGGTCTGGTAGGGTTAAGATGGATTTGCATATCGGTTAAACCACCCTCCAAAAAACTGGTTGTATACAGACTCTGTAGAGTCTTCTAAGCCAGTATAAAGATGTTAAGTTAAGTTACGTTACTTATACGAGGAGAATTCAAATGAAAACCTAAAAAGTGGGAAAGAAATGAGAAAACCCAGGCTTTTGTATTGTAACTTGTTAATGTGGTTGCTAAGGATGTCAAGAGTGTCCTGCATGTGCCATCACGGAGTAGACGAATAACATAGCGTCATAATCACAGTCAAAAGATGGCCGTCCCACTAATGACATGCACCAAAGAGAAGCAGACCGTTTCATTGAGTTTTATCCTAAACAGCTATAAGTGACCTATTTACTACCTTGCCCTCATAAATTATAGAAAAATTTTTCGGCATAAGGAATTTTTGTTGTTGTTGGTATGGTTAGTATTGATCCAGTGTACAAGTTTTCCTCACAAAAGGTTAACAGATATGAGATAGATTTCTGGCAGAAACATTAAGGCAAAGTACATACTTGCTCTTTCCTAAGTGGTTTTTGCGGCACTTTATTAAAGTAAAAATCTTTATAAATAGTTTTTGGTCTTTCAGTATCTGGCTGCCACTGGCTTACCCAAACCTTTTCCACTTCTTATGCCCTCCTGACCATTTTCTCCCACTTTTGTCCGTTATTTGGGTTCCTGCTAACTTATCGAAAGGAGTGATCTTTTTCTCAGTTAACTAAACCATTTTTTTACCTATATGTATTGGCATCCCCCAATTTGTGTATTAATCTCGTCTTCTTTGATTTGTTAGTTAATTTTTGTTGTTGCTCGTCGTTCCTGACGAAGGTCTATTGGTCATAACATACATTAAGGGGACGGTGTGGGCTAGTGATTAAGTGACACGGCTCACAAGCCAAAGCTGCTGGGTCGATCCCCATCACAAAGCAAACCCTTAGAAACTGCAGGAGGAAGCAGACCCTTACATAAAATGCATGCTTAAGTCAGTCGAATGCTTTGGGCCGACAGGCACAAAATGAAAACCACAGTGCAATGCACACCGCCTTGGAGAATTGAGAAATAATCCAAATACAAAAAAAAAATTAAAAAAATAACATAGACTTTGTCTCGGTGCGGTATCTAAACACACCCAATTATAATTTTTTTCTCTGCGTTATACATTATATATCCACAGTGCCGTCGAAACCTAGCCTTATTTTAATTTTATAAAAGTATGAAGAATGTTCAGAGAGATTGATAGAGAATAACCTTTTAGAAATTGACATTAACGGAGAAATTATAGAAAATGTTGAAGATAATATGCAGCCAACCATCAAAGTGGAAATGCTACATAAAATTATCTGACCTTTACAGATAAAACCTGCGTGACAAAATAAATTGTGACAGGTCTGCTAGAGAAACTGTTGAAAATCTCTTGAAGGTAAAAATAGATCTCTTAAAGAGGAAAAGTAGATCTCTTAAAGAGGAAAAGTAGATCTCTTAAAGAGGAAAAGTAGATCTCTTTAATGTCAAAAAACACATTTCTTTAAGGTGTGTGTGTGTTAGTGTCGTTCGCCTTATTTCTCTATTCACCAAGGCGGTGTGCGTTACACTGTGGTTTTTATTTTGTGCCTGTCGGCCTAGTGCATCTGACTTCCTCCTGCATTTTCTAAGGGTTTGCTTCTCCGGAGTAACAGCTGGTGCTGTGATAGGGATCGAACCCAGCACCTTCAGATTGTGAGCCATGTCACTTAACCACTAGCCCACGCCGTCCCCTCACTCTTTAGGGTTAAAAAGTACATCTCTTTAAGATGAAAAATAGATCTCTTTAAGGTAAAAAAAAAATCATTTTAAAGTAAAAATACATTTACACTACAGTACCACAAAACTTTACTTGCTGGTGACTTCAACGGACACGCCCCCTCATTATGAATACCAAGATCGCAACAGAACTGAAACATTTTTAGAAACAACCAACCTGTCAGTCTTACAAGATGAAAGGTCTACACCAAAACTACTGCATAGGACCCACCTATCACTTAGATGAACAAATAGTCAGGTCAGGTTGACTGACCTAACAGACTTGCCTCCTACAAGTTCTTGATGACATCGGGAGTGATCACCATCATAACCCTTCCCAGTAAAGGATGCTACAAACAGAAAACTTGCTGGAACTTTAGTAAAGCTGACTGGAGACTGTTCTAAAAATCAACTGATTATCTGGATGGTAATATCGAGAGCAGCAGTGTAGAAACACTCAATAATGAGATGACAATAGCTATTCTGAATACAACATTACAATAATGTCAGTAATGTCCCAAGGGGCAATAGGAAGTCATACAAACCTTTCTATACCAAAGAAATGCAAGCTGGCATATCTGAAAGAAATGAAGTAAGAACAGCCCTCGAGAGAGTACCATCACAAGAACCAAAGATCCTCTACAACAAATTATGTGCAAAGGTCAAACTCATAGTTTAGAATACAAAAAATGAAAAATGGTTATCAACATGTACAAAATTTGACCTAAAGCACAATGGAAAGAGAGCTTGGACACTGATTGACAATTTGTCTGGAAACATTAGAGGAAAGCTTACCACAGGGCTCTGCTTTGAGGACAATGCTAAGTCAGTGATAGATAGCAGAAGAACTATAACTGAAGACCAGAAAAAAACAGAGCACTTCAACCGGTACTTTGAACAGAGGAAAACTTTCTGAGTTGGACAAAGAACGTCTAGGACACTTGAAGCGTCACGAGAAAGCCCCAACCTCTAGTGCCTCCATATTTGAAGCTGACTTCAGTATGCAAGAATTTCAACAAGGTCTGAAGAAATTAAAACCTAGACAGTCTCCTGGGCCAGATAGGATCCATCATGAAATGATAACTCCCCTGGGCTCATTGGGGAAGGAAACATTCCTCAAGTTAATCAACATGACTTGGAGAAATGGACAACTGCCCAAAGACTGGAAGAATACGCATGTTATCTCCATCTTGAAAGGCAACAAACCTCCAGATGAACCAAAAAGCTACCGTCCCATCTCATTAACATCATGCCTTGGCAAATTAGCAGAAAGAATGGGAAATGTCTTTACTTGAGAGTTCAGAAATCCTTTGCCATGAACAGCCAGGCTGCAGAAAAGGTAGTTGCACGGAAGACCAGCTTTTCAGGTTAACACAGAAAATTCATGATGGATTCCAAAATAAGAAACATAGAGTAGCAATCTTTCTTTACTTACAACAGGCCTATGATCAGGCCTGTGATCGATCTTCTTCAACCTACAACAGGCCTGTGATCGATCTTCTTCAACCTACAACAGGCCTGTGATCGATCTTCTTCAACTTACAACAGGCCTATGATCGAGTGTGGAGAAACGGTCTCTGGATGAAGATGACTGACGTGGGGATTAGCGGAAAGCTGTAGAACTGGATAAAATATTTCCTCATTGACCAAACAATCCAAAGATGAACAATGCAGTGTCCTCTAAAGAAGGCTTGGAGGAAAGCTTACCACAGGGCTCTGCTTTGAGCTGCACTCTCTTTCTCATTTACATAAATGACCTGGCCAAGCACATCAAAGCTGAAAAAACAAAGTATGCTGATGATCTGGCAATATGGTAGAGCCATGAAGATGTAGAAAGTGCAGCATGAAGATTACATGGAGACCTGAGAAGACTGCATGAGCATTGCCAAATGTGGAAACTGAAGATAAACTGTGAAAAGACTGTTTACACTATCTTTACCAATAGCCACAAAGTAGCCAACAAAAATTTAAGTCTGAGATTCGGCAAACAGAAATTGCCCAGAGAGGAAGAGCCTATATATTTTGGAGTCACTCTCGACTGACAGCTCAGCCTCAAGAAACATGTCCAAAATGTTAAAAATAAAGCGTTGAGGCTGCTACAATTATTGAAGCGGCTCACTGGTACAGCATAGGGATCAGACAATGACACTCTGAGAGGCTTGTATCTTGGATATGTACGCTCTGCATTAGAATACAGCAGTGCACTCCTGACAACATGCTCACAAACTAGTCCCTGGACCGAGTGCAAAACAATGCCCTGCGCCTTATTAGTGGTGTAATGAGGTCAACACCCACTTCGGCATGTGAAATTGACGTGAATGTGGAACCCCTTGAGATGCAAAGAGATATGGCCACTATGGCACTTTATGAGAAGAGTAAAAGAATGAGCAAAGACCACCCTCAATAGAAGGCTTGTAGAAAAATGGCAACAAAGGCAGAGAATAAAACAAAAGTCAGTCCTCCACCACGTCAGTGAGATTAAAGACAGATATCACGTCCCAGAAAAAAGTAAAGAAACACAGAGAGCAACAAGAAATTTACCACGACATACAAACAGATAATACAACAAGAAGTGCTGATCCAGTCAGTCTTATGAGAACATCAAAGAGAACGATTGACACCTACCCAGAAGAATGGATACATGTCTATACTGATGGGTCTGCTTTTAAGGCTACCATTAAAGCGAAATCTGGAGCTGGAGTCTACATAAAGTATCCAATACAGAACATCTGATGAGCTATTTGGTGCTTGTTGGGAGATATGCTCAAATTATGAGGCAGAAATAACAGCACAGCATTGGAAGTAGCTCTGTTCCACTTGAGGACTGGATTTGATGCTTTCCCATCAAAAGCCCAAAGCATCATAATCTTTACAGACTCATTATCTGCCCTTCAAGCTGTGGAAGACAGTGGTCATTGTAAGCCTGAACTTACCCAAATATCCCTAGATGCCAACCAACTTTTCCCATACCATGAAGTCAGAATAGTTATACAATGGATCCCTGGTCACTCAAATACACCGAGCAATGACAAGGCAGACAGACTGGCAAGGAAGGGATCAAGTCAAGAATAACAATACACACCAACAACCCTACAGACAGTCAAACAACTACTGAAGACCACGAACAAAGAGGCCTAGCTGAATATATGGGCAATAGGAAATACTAGGAGAGAAATCTACAAACACATGGCCATCCCAAATTCCAAAGACAACATCAACCTCCTGAAAAGGAGAGACCAAAGCACCATTTTCCAACTCCACACATGCAACTTTACAGTCACTTGAACAGAATTCAACCAGAACATACTCCAGAGTGCCGGCTGTGCACACATCTTTATGAAACTGTTGAACGTCATCTTTTTAAATGTTCGGCGCTTGTTGGTATTAGGAAAGAGCTTCTTCCTCCAAGGCCAGACAAATGGAACACTTTGTACAGAACTAAACAACAGCTTACAAACACTTGCAGATACCACTATATGGCATTGGGCCAAAGGGCAGGAGGGCATAGGCCGCTGGATCAATAACCAACCAACTAACCAACCAAAGTAAAAATAGATTTCTTTAAGGTAAAAATAAATCTCTTTAAGGTAAAATTAAATCTTTTTAAAGTAAAAATAGATCTCTTTAAGGTAAAAATAAATATCTTTAAGGTAAAAATAAACATCTTTAAGGTAAAAATAGTGTGACAGTTCCAGCTGGAGCATGGGCGTTTAAGGCAGGGGAGATTGGGCAGCCGACTATAAGAAACAAAGGTTGCCAGAGGACCATCTGCGTGATGGGTGCTGGACAAACGCATGTCACGCCAGGGTCAATCACCGCTTTGACAAACTTTGATAAACTCAGCAGACTGGCAGCAGGGCTGAGAGTGAATGAGTTGCAGGGTGATTGTCCCATCATACACCTTGAGTTTTGGCCAGTCGTGCTCAATAGGTGCTTATGATGGACACATTGTGAACAGTAAGAGATCTGAATGTGTGTTGTATGTGCAGGACACCTTGTGAAAGGTGTATGTTCTAAATTGTCAGACAAGGGTACAGATTGCCTAGGATGAGATCTGACTGTGTTATAAGTGCAGGACACTTTGTGAACAATGTGTATTCTGATTACGCGTGAGCATACAGATTCGCTTGAATACGTGAAGTGATCTAAGTATTTGTGACTGCACAGATCGCCTGAATATTGTGTGTTGAGTGTGCAGATAGCAGAGTGCAGCGGCAAGAAATCTGGATAAATAGATTTTGGAGGAAACATCAAATGCTAGTGCTTACAACCTCCTGTTGTAGTTTAATATACATATTACGATTATTTAGTTTAGAAGTTCTTTGCTTTAATGTTGATATTGTGCAACGATTACTCTTGTAATAAATGATATTGTTTTGTTTTATGGTCAGGATAGTGTTTACTGTGTTTTGCTGTGTTGAAGTCTTGTCGTGGTGTATATGTTGTAACTCTTAAGATAAGTAAACTACTCAGCAAAATCTAGACTCTACCACAATAGATCTCTTTAATATTAAAATGTACATTTCTTAAACATAAAAATAAATCTCTAAGGTTAAAAACAAATTTCTTTAAGGTAAAAATAATTCTCTTTAACTCATTCACTCCTAAATGTTTTAGACTTCTAGTCACATCTATTTTTTTCATGTAAAACTTCCAGTAGCAAGTATAAGCACATTCATAAACTTGAGAATAGTTGTAAGACAACACTTCAAGCCTGTGTATCAACTCTGCAGCATTGTAAGAAAGCTTGCAGGCCAAAATATCGGCTATATGGAAGGAATCAGATAATAGCTGTCCATCGTTGTCGATGAGGACCACCGACATCATCCTTGTCACAGATTTCCCTATTGGGTGTGGGTGAACAGGCCAGTGCGGGCACGAAAACATCTGCTACATATCGGGCACACAAGGTTTGTAGAAGGGGATGGTGTTCTCGCTTCTCGGGATTTCCGCGTCTCGCGTCTGCTCGGGGCTTTCATAACACGGTTGTCTTCACCGGCAGCTACACCCGATTTGACTGCGCTTCTCCAGTCAGATCTGTTTTACGCAAGACATTCCCAGGTGTCGATGTCTATCTGGCACCATTTCAGTGAGTCCTTCAGACTGTCTTTAAAACGTTTCTTTGGGCGCCCTCTCTCGTCCCATCCCTCTCTCAGCTCGCCGTAGAGAAGCTTTTTTGGGAGCCGCTCGTCTGACATACGGACGAGGTGTCCAGCCCATCCTAGCCGTGCTTTCTCTAGCAGTGCATGGATGCTGGGCATGTTAGCCCTTGAGAGTACCTCGATGTCAGTGACACGATCTTGCCATCGGATGTGGAATATTCGCCTCAGGCAACCTGTGTGGAAGTGGTTTAACCTCCTTGCATGTCCAGAGTATACAGTCCAGCTTTCGCAAGCGTATAGTAGGGTTGGAATGATGGTTGCACGGTAGACTTTGAGTTTGAATCAGATAAGGTAAAAATAAAATCTCTACATAAAAGTAAATGGTTTTTTTTGTGTTTGTTTTTTGTTTTGTTTTTGCGTGTGCCTTATTTCTCTATTCCCCAAGTCGGTGTGCCTTGCATTACGATTTTTATTTTTGCACCTGTCGGCCCAGTGCATTTGATTTTGGCATGTATTTTATGTAAGGGTCTGCTTACTCCTGCATTTTTTAAGGGTTTGCTCCCCAGGGTAACGGCCGGTGCTGGGATGGGAATTGAGAACCCAGCACCTTTGGGTTGAGAGCCATGTCACTTAACCACTAGCCCACGCCAGTTTACTCTTTTGTGCGCCCTGAAAAGGAAGTTAAGTGGCGGGTTGCAGTAGCTATGCTATACTTGTCTTCATCTGCATGTCGCTCACTACTACGTTGATAACTTTGATCCCTCACCTTGTCAGCCAGGCTGCCATGAAAACCGCCCATTTTTAGGAAGGTCTATGAGGAAGCTGAGGTGAGGGTCATGGCCAGTATATTTTGCCAGATCCTGACTAACAAATCTGACCAGTATGTATCTTTTTATGGTAAAAGTAAATATATTTAGGGTAAAAGTAAATATATTTAGGGTAAAAGTAAATCTTTTTAGGGCAAAAGTAAATCTTTTTAGGATAAAAGTAAATCTATTTAGGGTAAAAGTAAATATATTTAGGGTAAAAATAAATCTTTTTAGGGTAAAAGTAAATCTATTTAGAGTAAAAGTAAATATTTTTAGGGTAAAAGTAAATCTTTTTAGGATAAAAGAAAATCTTGTTAGGACAAAAGAATCTTGTTAGTGTAAAAGTAAATCTATTTAGGATAAAAGTAAATCTATTATGGTAAATCTATTTAGGGTAAAAGTAAATCTATTTAGGATAAAAGTAAATCTATTATGGTAAATCTATTTAGAGTAAAAGTAAATCTTTTTAGGACAAAAAAATCTAAAAGTGTAAAAGTAAATCTATTTAGGATAAAAGTAAATCTATTTAGGGTAAAAGTAAATCTATATAGGATAAAAGTAAATCTATTTAGGGTAAAAGTAAATCTATTTTACCCTAAAGTAAATCTATTTAGGGTAAAAATAAATAATTTTAGGGCAAAAATAAATCTATTTAGGGTAAAAAGTAAATCTATTTAGGGCAAAAATTAATCTTTTTAAGGTAAAAAATGTATTTCTTTATGGTAAAAATAAATCTCTCTACAGTAAAAGTAAATTTTTCAAAGATAAAAATAAATATCTTACATCAAAAGTAAATCTCTCTACAGTAAAAAAATAAATTTTTTTAAAGAAAAAATAAATATCTTTAATGTAAAACTACATCTCCTTAAGGCAAAAATAAATCTCTTCCAAGGTAAAAATAAATTTCTTCCAAGGTAAAAATAAACCTAAGTCAGTTTAACTTAACGTCTTTATACTGATTTAGAAGACTCTGCAGAGTCTGTATACAACCAGTTTCTTTTACATTTCCTTAATCTAAAGACTATTCCCATCCAATCTATTATTGAAAGCATTAATTAACCCTGCCTACACTATTTCCTGGGTTAATGCATTCCAAGCATTCCCCACTTTCTGACTAAAACAATATTTCCTAATATCTAATCTAGACCTTACTTTAACTAATTTGTAGCTGCGCCCTTTTGTTCTAGTAAGCAGCTGGACTTCGAAAAACTTGTTATACTTTAATTAACAAAAAAACTTGTTATACTTTAATTAACAAAAAAACTTGTTATACTTTAATTTATTAAAAAAACTTGTTATACTTTAATTAACAAAAAAACTTGTTATACTTTAATTTATTAAAAAAACTTGTTATACTTTAATTAACAAAAAAACTTGTTATACTTTAATTTATTAAAAAAACTTGTTATACTTTAATTAACAAAAAAACTTGTTATACTTTAATTTATTAAAAAAACTTGTTATACTTTAATTTATCCAAAAAACTTGTTATACTTTAATTTATCCAAAAAACTTGTTATACTTTAATTTATCCAAAAAACTTTCTATACTTTAATTTATCCAAAAAACTTGTTATACTTTAATTTATCCAAAAAACTTGTTATACTTTAATTTATCCAAAAAACTTGTTATACTTTAATTTATCCAAAAAACTTGTTATACTTTAATTTATCCAAAAAACTTGTTATACTTTAATTTATCCAAAAAACTTGTTATACTTTAATTTATCCAAAAAACTTGTTATACTTTAATTTATCCAAAAAACTTGTTATACTTTAATTTATCCAAAAAACTTGTTATACTTTAATTTATCCAAAAAACTTGTTATACTTTAATTTATCCAAAAAACTTGTTATACTTTAATTTATCCAAAAAACTTTCTATACTTTCATTTATCCAAAAAACTTTCTATACTTTCATTTATCCAAAAAACTTTCTATACTTTCATTTATCCGAAAAACTTTCTATACTTTCATTTATCCAAAAAACTTTCTATACTTTCATTTATCCAAAAAACTTTCTATACTTTCATTTATCCGAAAAACTTAAAACTTACGCAAGGTCGACCAAGACCTCTGAGCTGTTTCTCTCTGAGCTGCTCCAACACAACGGACATGGTTTGTACATCCTGTCTCAGCTCTTCGGAATAACGCTGGACCAACAAAGGGGGAATGCCGCAGTGACCAATCTGTGACAGAGAAACAAATATGCTTTGTTTTGTTGTTGTTCTTGTTGGTTAACTATGTCTGCGTAGCTCTTTAGTGTGTTGTAGCTGAGGAGTGGAGCTGTATAAGGTGTTTGTGATTGTTTGGGTGGTTGGTAATAACTTTTCTCCTTGTCTGTGGCGAGTCCGGGGCAAGCACTGTCTTGTATGGGTGGGTGCAGTTGTGGCTGTTAAGTTTTGTGGGGAGGGTATAACTTGTTTAAGTATTTGTTAAGTCTAATGTGTTCTGTCCTAAGTTGGAAGATTATGCTCTGCTCCCTGCAATGAGGTTTTGTTGATGTTGTAATTTATGTTCTTGTTGTTAAAAGCCCCTCATATTGAGTTAATTTTTACTTATGATGATGTTTGCTTAGTGGCAGGTTACAGTGGCTCTTCTTACATCCCGAGGTGTACTTGAGAAGGTGAATGCTTCCTTCTTGCTGTAGTATATATTAAGACACCTCAGTAAGCTCATTACTTTGGAGATTATAGCATTAATTCCCACCTCGCTTGCCAGATTGCCATGACACGAGCCCTGCAAGGAAGTGAGGTAGATGCTTGATCAGTATGTTTCTCTTTGTTTTCAAGCTTTGTTATCCTTTTTCTTTTTGCATTCGCTTTATTTCCCTATTCCCCATGGCGGTGTGCATTGCACTGTAGTTTTTATTTTGCGCATGTCGGCCGAGCAGTGCATCCAACTTCAGCATGCATTTTATGTAAGGGTCTGCTTCCTCCTGCATTTTCTAAGGGTTTGCTTCCCCGGGGTAATGGTCGGTGCTGTGATGGGGATTGAACCCAGCACCTTCAGGTCGTGAGCTGTGTCATTTTACTACTAGCCCACACTGTCCCCCATTGTTATCAAATATTTGAAACAGTGAATTTCAAATGAGGTGGCTGGGTAATGTGGCTGGGTAAGGTGGCTAGGTAAGGTGATACCTACCACAGTGCTGTAGGGTGGTTAGGTGAGGTGGCTTGGTAAGGTGGCTAGGAAAAGTGATACTTACCGCAGTGCTGTAGGGTTATTAGGTAAGGTGGCTGGGTAAGGTGGCTGAGTAAGGTGGCTGAGTAAGGTGGCTAGGTAAGGTGATACCTACCACAGTGCTGTAGGGTGGTTAGGTGAGGTGACTTGGTAAGGTGGCTAGGTAAGGTGGCTGGGTAAGGTGGCTGGGTAACATGGCAAGGTTTAGGTGTCTGGGTAAGGTCATACTTACTACAGTGCTGTAAGGTGGCTAGGTAAGACGACTGGGTAAGGTGGCTAGGTAAGGTGATACCTACCAGTGCTGTAGGGTGGTTAGGTTATGTGGCTTGGTAAGGTGGCTAGGTAAGGTGGCTACTAGGTAAGGTGGCTGGGTAGGGTGGCTAGGAAAGGTGATACTTACCACAGTGCTGTAGGGTTATTAGGTAAGGTGGCTAGGTAAGGTGGCTAGATAAGGTGGCTGAGAAAGGTGATACTTACCACAGTGCTGTAGGGTGGTTAGGTAAGGTGAAACTTATCACATTGTTGTAAGGTAATACTTACGACAGTGCTGTATGGTGGCTGGGTCAGGTCAATCATCTCTGCACTGAGTTTGGTTGAGACTAGAGGCATCAGGGATCTAGTTGGACTCTTCATCTGCCCGGCTTCTCCTTTTTCTGATTTGTCTGGAGTTTGACTCCTCCCCCTTCTGTACAACGTGGCCATGCCAGGGGCATCATTGTCTCCTGAATGGCTGCCCCAATCGGTGGGCGGAGGCAGCGCTGGTGGTGGTTCTGTTTGGAGATTCAGGATCAATCCTTGGGTTTTCTTGGAATCAGGAAGGGGTAGAGTTAGAGGTGAAACATTTGGCAATCTTACAGATGGGGGAGCTGGTGAAGACAGTTGAGATGGAGGAATGCCTCCTGAAGTGATCGGAATGGGGCCGTAGACTGGATGTTGCATGTACTGCTGTTGGTAATAGTAGCAGTGTTGCGATTTCCCTTGATTGGACTTTAGCATATAATAACCCCCTTGAGAACCAGTTGTGTAATCAATTAGATTAGATCCTCCGCTATGGCTGCTGTCATCGTGGTCCGGGCTGAGACAGGTAGTTTGCGTGCATGTCGAGCTGCAAGACATTTTGGAAGACTTACTGTCAGAGCGCATGGTCGTGTTGACGTAATGTCTGTAGGGAAAACACTGAGTGCATGACATGTATGCAGCACACTGCTGACATGACATGCTATCACAAAGCAAGGTCTCATCACACTGAGCACACCCTGAAGAAGAAACACACGCACTGCACGGCAAAGTGTTTGCCATTTCCAACTGCGATGACCTTACAGGAAATGAATTTATTGGAGTTGTTAGTTTTCTATTTTCATTTGTTCCGTATGTTATTGCAATAATTTCCTGGTCTTCTTCGGTAAGAGAAATCCTGTCCACAGCTGGAACCTTATCGCTATGAGCACTGTGGCCACTATTTCTGATCGACTGTTTCTCCACGTACAACGGACTTGTAGTGTTGTTGCTGTGTTTCCTACCCATAAATGTTTCTAGATGAACTGGAGCATTGTGGTTATCTGTGACACTCAGCTCAGAAAGTGTCCTTGAAACAGACAATGTGTACTGAGAGTGACCTTGGCCGTAATGGCCGTGTCCAGGTGAGTACTGATAGCCATAGTGCCCTGAGCTGTATGGCTTGTATTGCTGAGACGTGATATATCTGACATGGCCTGAAGAGTACGGAGATTGTCCAGGGCTGTGTACGACATGGCTTGGTGAAGCATGCGCTTGTGTCAGATACTGCCCTGAAGAGTACTGCACAACTGGGAGAGGCCCGCTGTATTTTCGTATCGGTGGCTTTGGTTTTCCACAATAATTACAAGGGCCGTGGGTTGTTGGATTTGGGGGATACCCGGTTGTACTTTCATGTGCCTTATCACTTCTGCCGTTTGATTCTTCATTGTCACCAACTTGGCATTGGGTTTGATGTTTGACTTCCCATGCAGTGTAGCAGCCGGAATCACAACTGGAGTTACCAGCTCTTGACGAGGAGGAGTCCATACTAATCAAGGTTGGAGGGTGAACTTTCATTTTTTCTAAATGTGAAGAATTGATATAACAAAAAATTATTGGACATCACAAATCAAATTTCTAACGCACTAATAAAATGTATCGCGAATCAGAACATAGAGATTTGTTCAAAATTATATTGGACCCTAATTTTTTTTCCAGTGGAAAGAAATAAAGAATGGAAGGTGTCCTCACGTGAGGGAGGTGCAGGTGACCCACCCACAGTTGCTGGCAGGCAGTCTGTGAGTGAACATCTGCTGAAAATCCTGCTAAAAGGGACCTGATTTTTAGTCATGAGAAGACATTGTGCGGAATACGACAGCCCAACTGTACTCCATTCCTAAAGAGGCCATCCTGAAATGCTTCATGTGATGTCACAAAGAGAATACCTTGAAGGGCATTAGGGTTTCAGACCCCCAGTTGAGTAACTGTATTTTTCCCTACCAAATGTACAATACTGTTTGAACATCCTTCGTACTTTTCATGCAAGCTTAAAATAGGAAAATGTTCTTTCGTAATGATTTGAACGATTTCATCTTCCTATATTTTATTCATAGATTGTCAAATCAAGATGTAATTTCACACATATATAATGTAGCTGTCAAAGTTCAATCACCGATAGTTATCCCGAAGTTACCTCACAAATCTTCAATATGAGCGCCTTTTGTTACTCTACACATGTCAATGCGGTAATCGAACTATTTCCAGATGTGTTGCAACATGTTTCCATCAATGGTTTGCACTGCAGGGGTAAAGCAATCTTGCAGTTCATGTTCATCTTGTGAAAGTTGTGGTTTGTAGACAATGTCTTTAACATATCCCCATAACAATCGTCAGATCGTGTGAGGTTCAGTGACCTTGGTGGCCAGCATAGAAGGTGTTGATCCCTGTTACCTACACACTATATCCATCGATGTGACAGTCTCTTATTAAGGACATTCCTTAATGACAGACAGCTAAATTATATATCTGTGAAATTACATCTTTGGAAGGAAGACTTACATCTCAAAGTCCAGGTGGGGGGAACTTGGCCAATATATTTTGCCTGACCCTGACTAACATACCTGACCAGTATGTTTTGTTGACCCTGACTAACATGCCTGATCAGTATGTCTTGCCTGATCCTGACTAACATGTTTGTTCAGTATATTTTGCCTGACCCTGACTAACATGCCTGACCAGTTTGTTTTGCCTGACCAGTATGTTTTGCTTGACCCTGACTAATATGCCTGACCAGTATGTTTTGCCTGACCCTGACTAACATGCCTGACCAGTATGTTTTGCCTGACCCTGACTAACATGCCTGACAAGAAAGTTTTGCCTGACCCTGACTAACATGCCTGACCAGTATGTTTTGCCTGACCAGTATGTTTTGCCTGACACATGACTATCATGCCTGACCAGTATGTTTTGCCTGATCAGAACGTTTTGCCTGACCAAACGTTGGTCTTCCTTCCAACCTTAGAAGGGTTAAAAGTAGAACGTACAAAAATTTATAAAAAACATATAACAGAAGCGAATGTTTTAAAATAATTTGTACTTCACTGGAGATAGTTGATTGAGCAGTTGACAAGCTGGTCTTCAAAGAGATATGTGTTCAAAACCTAGGTAAGACTAAGTTTGTTTTTTCTATCCGAGATAAGAACAAAATATCTGGTTTGTATATACTGCGTGGCAATTGAAATAGGAAAGTGGGCTTTATTCCTCGGCTCTTTAAAACTTACCTGTGGAATCGAACAAAACAAACATTTTATAGTTATTTTTTTTTCATAGCTCACCTCGCCAGTTACCCAGAACTTGTGCCACAGATAGAAGTTTGGCCCTATGATCAACATCGCTGATGTGAAGTGTGTCAAGGTCATGATCATCCAGCTCAGAAAATATGTCAAGGTCGTCATAGCCATTCAGCATAAACAAGGTAGTTAAATGCTGTTACAAAAATGTTAAAAACAAAAGCAAACTTTAAAGTAGTCATTTCTTTCTTTACAAATGACAAGAGGCGTTATCATTGCATTGGAAAACTTATGGAGATCACATTGGAGAGCGTATGGAGATAAAATGGCAGAGAAAAACTTATGGAGATAAAAAGTCAGAGAAGAACTTATGGAGATAAAAAGTCATAGAAGAACTTATGGTGATAAAAAGTCATAGAAGAACTTATGGTGATAAAAAGTCATAGAAGAACTTATGGAGATAAAACGTCATAGAAGAACTTATGGGGATAAAAAGTCATAGAAGAACTTATGAAGATAAAAAGTCATAGAAAAACTTATGCAGATAAAAATCATAGAAAAAGTCCAACACAAAAATACAAATCTTCAGCTCCAATGTAAAGTCTGTTCTATCATATGGCTCTGAAACATGGATAGCAACACAGTCAACAATGAAACAGGTACAGACTTTCATAAATGGGTGCCTGCTTGTCAGCACGTATACATGGGTGATAAGAGCCAATTTTAGTCTGTGTAAGTGGCTATTCAAGCTATTATGTCCTGTTCTCAGGGTTTAGCCTACAACTTAATGCATTTTTCCATCTTGGCAAGAAACATTTTGCAAATGATGAAGAGGTTAGACATAACGTGCAAATGTGGTTGAGACAGCAGACCGGGGACTTCTATGCTGCAGGTTTTTGGTGCACAGATAAAGCGATGAGATAAGTGTATCAATGTTGGTGGAATTTATGTTGAGAAATTAGGAACTTCTTCTTCTTCGTACTCTGTCAGACGTCAACTTGAATTTGTTCAAAGAAAACAGCTATCTTCCCAAGGCTGTCGACACTGCCATAGAGCTTGTCTAGTGTTGCCACTGGTGATGGCCACATGTGCTTTCTTTGGTCCTCGTATGTCGGGCAATTTTGCAGCAGATGTTCAGCGGTCATTTTCCCTGTGCCACACGAGCATTCGTCAGTGCCACCTATCTTCAGTTTATTGAATAGATGGTACCTCAGTCTGTTGTGGCCTGTGCGGAGTCTGAAGACTATGACCTGCTCTCTTCTGTTCAACTGTTAATAGGCATCATTTTTTGGGTAGCCAGTATGTTCTGTTTCCCATGTATCTGGCCCTAATAAACCTTTTGGACTCTTCGTAGGTCACACTAGAATCTGGTTGTGGTAGTCTTGCACCTTCTTTTGCCAGTCTGTCTGCCTCCTCGTTGCCTTGGATGTTACAGTGGGATGGAGCCCACTGTACCACTACTCTTTTTGGTGCGGACTGCTGGCATACGTGACAGAGTACTGCTCTTAAATCATTAAGTTAAGTATTTTTCTGGCTTTTTAGTACTGTAAAAATAAGGAACAATGTATGTGCAATAATAAAAGGTTTTCAAGTTCGAATCTCATTTAGTATATGTATCTTTGGTGCCTCAATAAAACTCAATAAGCAGAACAACCTGGAACCTGAACTAACAAGACATGGCCGCATCGGCTGGGCAGCGTTCTGGTCCATTAACATGGTCCTGGAAGGTTGCCAAGACCAGAACCTATATGTCACACTCTTCAATTACACTGTGCTGCCTGCGATGTGCTATGGGGGAAAGACATGGACACTTACAAAATCACTGGAGGACAAATTGAGAGTGACTCAGGCATCTCTTGAGAGACATTTGTTGGAATCCCTCTCAGTAACCAACATGTGCAAAATCTCCACATTTCTGACATACGATTGTCCTTGGTGAATGATGCGGTAATTTGTGCAGACAAGGCAAAACATAGATAGGCAGGTCGCATGCTGCAACGGAATGATGGTTGATGGAGCAGGGCGACAGCAATCTGGTACCTCCGAGGCAAAAATAGACCATGGGGAAGACCTCCAATGCATTGGTCAGTCTCCCTTGCTGCCCGCAACAATATCCGAGATGTCTCTTCTGGAATGCTTACTATCCACTGGACTTCCGTGGCCCAAGAGAGGGTCCGTTGGAGATGAAGCTGAGACCCACAGCTACGCTGAAGAACGGGTCATTGAGATCAAGATTTCGTTTAGCGTGTTTCTTTAAATAGCTAATCGTGATATTTTTCTGTCCTGTCTTCGTAGATTGCTTTTATATTTGCTGCTGAATATTGGACAGGTCTGCAGCACATGTTTAGTTGAATTGGGCCAGAGTCAAAATCTGATGTGCAAATCCAAATTTTTAAAAATAAATTGTTACGAGAACAGCAAGGTTGGAGCATACTGTGACAATGAGCAAAATATCTGGAGAAACTAACAGAGGATGACCAAGAATGTTTAGCTTTGAATAGTTTGACACCATGGAATAGACGATAACATAGCGGCCGAATTGATTGATATTGCAGGAACAACAATTACAAAGATATGTATCGTGCAAGCACTCAGTAAACATATACACCGAGTACTTCGCCGTGGTCGTTGTGTAAGTGGCTATTCAAGTTATTATGTCCTGTTCTCAGGGTTTAGCCTACAACTTAATGCATTTTTCCATCTTGGCAAGAAACATTTTGCAAATGATGAAGAGGTTAGACATAACGTGCAAATGTGGTTGAGACAATGTCATAAGAGGTGACATGGCATAACACCGGCCATGGTTAGGGGATTTGTTAAGAGCAGTTATAGATGGCTCCTAACAGGCTGTGGGTCTACTTTGCTTTAGTGTTTGAGTCTATTAACCGCAAAACGGTTAACCACTCTCCAAGAAACTGGTTGTATACAGATTCTGCAGTCTTCTACATCAGTATAAATATGTTACGTTACCAGACAACTGAATACGACACACTAGACAACAGAAAACAGAAACAAAGAAATGCAAAGGAAGACTAATGTCTGGTCAGGCAAAATACACTTATCAGGGTCAGGCAGCAAAACATACTGGCCACCTTGGCTTCCAGGTAGCCCTTCCTGGAAACGGTAGTAGTGAGCGACACCCAGATAAGGCCGAGAATAGCACAACCACCTGGAGGACCCCGTCCAACATCAGCACACTCAGGATGGGAGGAAAGCTACAACAACCCACCACTTAACATCCTTTTTAGGACCCACACAAAGAATAATCCTACTCATTGTGGTCATTCAACAACAACAACAAAAACATACACATCAGTCAATGAAAAACATATTTACCAAACAACAGAGAAGAAAGGGAAATAGTAGGCAAACTAGATTTAAACCATGGACCTCAAATTGATAAACGACACTTAACACAGGAAGTTGCAGAGATCCTTGACCCCATACGCCAGTTTGTACGACACATGATAAGGACACCGATGAAAGCTTACTTACCCCTAAACCAATTTTCTGAAGCAGGTCACTAACAGACTTTGGAATGTCCTTCTGGCTGCCAAACTTTTTATCACAAAGTATTCTTTCTGGTTCTATTATCACCTTGACATGTTCGAAGTGAAACTTGCCTCTTTTCCCACCAACAACCCCCATCCACACACCAGATTGGGCCATGCTGATAATATTTATGGTGTCCCCTTTCTGGAAAAAAAGCAATTAAAAGAGTTAAAAACAGTTTAATTGCAGATGGGGAATTTTTTTAATTTTAAATATTGCGTTCTCCTTATTTCTCTAATCCCCAAGGCGGTGTGCACTGCACTGTGGTTTTTATTTTGCGCCCGTCAACCCAGTGCATCCGACTTCAGCATGCATTTTATATAAGGGTCTGCTTCCTCCTGCATTTTCTAAGGGTTTGCTTCCCCGGGGTAACGGCCGTTGCTGTGATGGGGATTGAACCCAGCACTTTCTGGTTGTGAGCCATGTTACTTAACCACTAGCCCTGCCGTCCCCCAGATGGGGAATAAGGAGATGTAATCAAAGATGCTGAGCGGTGCATGAGCTGTTGCAGCGATTAAGCCTTTTTTAAGGCTTTGTAGCGGGAATTTGAGAACGATCGATAAAGAAGGAAATGAGTAAGAACTCATGTTTATAATTAACTGTAGAAAAACATAATGAAGATCTGGCCGATTAAAATGCAGTTTTACAACCAACCCTAGCAGGCATGTAATGATGTTTTAGCCTGTGTAGTCCTTTATCAAGGACTGGAACACAATCATTGTTTACACAAAAATATCCACCCTCGGTGTTGTTTCTCCTGTTAAGAACATGTTACATTATGTAGCAGCTTACAGCGAGGCTGCTGTGTCTGCACCTTTTTGCCCTTCCCTATTCAATCCCTATTCTCTTAGCCAGGTTCACCACTTAGAAGTGGAGTAGGGTTTGCGATTGGTCTGGTTTAATGACCCTGACGCAAGCACTGACCCTGACACAAGCACTGACACTTTCGCAGGCACTGGTGTTGAAGTCTTCTGTTCATGTCATGCCACTGTCTTAGTCTGCACGCACCCTAAAGTTCTTGCGAGTCTATGGGATGTCATTGTTTTTTGGACGTCCTTTTCTTCTTTCCCATAAATTTTTCCATCCAGTATTTTCAATAGTATGCCTCCATGTCTCGTGTTGTGACCAAATCAAGAGAATCTACCTTTCTGTATACTCATCATTAGTTGTCTGTGTGACTATATCTTTAAGATAAATTAGACTATAACAAGTTTTTTAAAATACAGCCACCTACAATAACACAAGGGCATAGCTACAAGCTGACTAAAGAGAGGTCCAGGTTAGATATTAGGAAATATATTTTTAGTCAGAGAGTGGTGTCTGCTTGGAATGCATTGCCAGGGGAGGTAGTGGAGGCAGGGACAGTTAATGCATTTAAGAATAAACTGGATGCGCATAGCTTTTAGAGTAAGGTGATGTAAATGTAACTGGTTGTATACAGACTCTGCAGGGTCTTCTAAACCAGTATAAAGACGTTAAGTTAAGTTAAGTTAAGCACTTGCTCAATTAACCTTTTTTTTTGTCCAGCTCACAATTTGCATCCCATGATAGCATAACATCTCAAAGCTGCTAATGTTTATTCATCCTTTTTCTTTAGAGTCCATGTTTCAGAGCTGTACAATGCGTCGGGCCAGATGTGTGTAGGTGTGGCCAGTTATTATTCATTTCCTAAATTCAGTATTGATATTCATTGTTAGAACTTTTTGTTTCTTATGGAATGTCTTTGCCGATGGATTTGATCATTTTTAGTGACTCCAAGTCGGTGTTGGAGGGGCTTAAGAACACTCCATGCAAAGAAAAGGAGATATTCTTGGTGAGGAGGGCGATCAACAACATCATCACTGCCCACGGGATAAATGCCACCTTGCAATGGATCCCTGGACATAGTGGGCTACTAGGGAATGAGATGGCCAACAACAACAATTAAATAGACCCTGCAGTAACCACATAGCAAAACGAATTATTAAGAATAATACTCTGGAAATCTGGATGAACAGGTGAGCGATGGGAACAACAGGTCGGAGTGTATATAGCAAAATGTCACAGCCAAAAAGTAACGTTGACATAAATAAACTACATAAAAGAGATCAAAGTCTCATCTTTCAGTTCCGAACAGGGCAAATCAGAGTCAATAGCTACTTGAACCGCATCAATCCCCAGCACCTGCCCTTGTGCAGACATTGCTCTCATCCTGATGAAACAGTTCGACAGCTACTCATTGAGTGCGAGGACATGACGACAAGATTCTTACAAGCACTGCCGACAATTACCAACACACTATATGGAGCAATGACACAACTGAAGAAGACCTGTACACATATATATATATATAATTAATTAATAGCTGTCCATTGTTTTCGATGAGGACCGCCGACATCATCCTTGTTGGGTGTGGGTGCGCATGTGGGTGAACAGTCCAATGCGGGCACGGAAACATCTGCTACATATCGGGCACACAAGGTTTGTAGAAGGTGATGGTGTTCCCACTGTTCGGGATTTCTGAGTCTTGCATCTGCTCTGGACTTTCACAACATGGTCGTCTTCGCCGGTAGCTACACCCGATTTGACTGCGCTTCTCCAGTCAGATCTGTTTTACCAAAGACATCCCCAGGTGCCGATGTCTATCTGGCAACTTTTCAGTGAGTCCTTCAGACCGTCTTTAAAACGTTTCTTTGGGCGCCCTCTCTCACGCCATCCCTATCTCAGCTCGCCGTAGAGAAGATTCTTTGGCAGCCGCTCGTCTGACATACGGACGAGGTGTCTGGTCCATCCTAGTCGTGCTTTCTCTAACAGTGCATGGATGCTGGGCATGTTAGCTCTCGAGAAAACCTCGATGTCAGAGACACTATCTTGCCATCGGATGTGAAATATTCACCTCAGGCAACCTGTGTGGAAGTGATTTAACCTCCTTGCATGTCCAGAGTATACAGTCCAGCTTTCGCAAGCGTATAGTAGGGTTGGAATAATGGTTGCACGGTAGACTTTGGTCAGCATGCTGCCCAGATATGTGAATTTGTCTACGACATTCAGCGTCTGCCCGCTGACTGTAGTCTCTGGTTTTGTGTATGGCATGCCTGGTGCTGGCTGGTACATGACCTCTGTTTTCTTGGCATTTATGGTCAGGCCAAAGTTTTCGCATGCGGCCGAGAACTGGTCCATTCCAACCTGCATGTTCAGTTCTGAGTTGCTCATTAGAGTGTAGTCGTCAGCAAATACAAGTTCCCTGATTATGTCGCCAGCCACTTTGGTTTTGGCCTTCATTCTTCTGGGATTGAGTAGATTACCATCTGTGCGGTACTTTTTGGGTATGCCAAGTTCCAATGATCTGAATGCGTCTGTCATCGTGGCCGCGAACATCATGCTGAACAAGGTCGGGGCGAGTACACATCCTTGTTTTACTCCGTTTGATACAAGAAACATTTAAGAGATTGTTCCACTGTCCAGTACACAAGCACACATACCTTCGTGTAGCTGTTTCACCATAGTTATGAACTTGGGGCAGCCAAACTTGGACACTATCATCCACAGCCCTCCTCTGTTTACTGTATATATATATATATATATAAGAATGGCATTGGGCTGCCAAGAGCAGGCTTGCTTAGCAGCTATGGGATAATAACAACATGGAGTGCCTATTTTGCTAGTGCGCTCCTTGATCTACTTTGAACCTCACAGCGAGCATCCTCTGTAATAATTTGTCCCAAATATGAAAACTGTTCTGTGACCTGTCCCTTAATGCTGATGTTTAATCTTTCAGTTTATTTGACTATTAAAACCACTTTTGTTTTACTAGCATTTATCCTCAAACCAAATGGCTGGACTGTGTCGTTATTCTTTTAACAAGAATAGAAAACAAGTTAGAAAAGATATGGGCAACCAACCTTGAGGAGAAGAAACTCTTTCTCGCTCGGTCCTGGTATGTAGTCTACAATCACCTTTGCCTGACCCAGATATACACCAGAATAGAGAGGTGAGCTACCTGGAACTGCAAATAGAAAAGTGGCTATAAATACGAGGGGCATTCAAGCCAAACTGGGACTTTTTTTGTAAGGAAAAAAAATTTGTTTCAAGAAGTCAAAATGCTATTTTTTTGTTGCAATAATCTCGTGAAATGTTTATACACTTATCTTATGTATTTAATTTATGCCTGAACAGTTTCAGGGTAGAAAGATGTGTCAGTATGTTTGAACCAATCCAGGACAGCCTGTTTCACTTCATCATCAGTGCTGAAATGCTGACCACCCAGTTCTGTTAGGGGTACAAACAGTTGGAAATTGGTTGGAGCGAGGTCTTGGCTGTAAGGTGGATGTGTCAATATCTCCCAGCTGAGTTTCTGCAGATGGTACATAGTGTGGTGAGCCGAATGAGATTGTGCGTTATCTTGCAGAAGCAGGACTCCCTTTATGATCAAACCCAACGTGCACTAACCATCCAAAAATGCAAGTGTCCCTGAATGGTAATGTTCACTGTACCCAGAGAAAGATTTGCCGCTTGTGCAATGCGTTAATTTTCCATGATAAGGCTTTTCACAATCTGGATATTCACAGGTATGACTGTGGTGGGTTGAGAGCTACCACGGCCAGGATCATCACTCATGGATGTACGGCCTTCTCTAAAATGTTTTATAACATTTAAATGTCTTTCTGCAGCTGAGTGTCTCATCATCGTATTGTGATTGCAATCTCTTCTGTAAATTTCCGCAGATTTCACACCTTCTTTTACAAGAAACTTCATCACAACATGCTGTCCCATGCAAGCTGTCAATCATTTTTATTTATCTGTCACGTGACTGGCCTATGGCAAGTGAGCCCCCTAGCAGTAATAGGACGCAAGTGCCCCTAACTAATGATAGTAGTTCCAGCTCGCTATAACCTATTCAAGTAAAACTAGAACAAAAAGTCCCGGTTTGATTTGAACGCCCCTCCAATTCATAATTTTCAGGAAGTACACTAAAATGAAAGATGTCTTCACCTGAACATGAAATTGAATCCTTCAGGAAGAGATAAACTTAGACTTTTGACATCACTGCACCCTGAGATATCAAGTCTAAAATTGTAATTTTCCTGTGCCAGATAGTGGAATGTACATGCTTTCTTCTGTTTTTTTTTGTCTTTGTGTAGGATGACTATACATCATATGTGAAGTGTGGAATCTACCTAACGCGGATGCAGAGAAACTACACATTACCCAACGCGCGATGGAAAGACATGTCCTCAGGATCTCGATCAGAGATTGAATCCACAATGCTGAAATCAGAGAACAGAACACACTCTTTTTCGAGACGTGGAGGCCCTACGTTGTCTCGCAAATACCACTGGGCTGTCCACGTGGTGCACATGTCAGATAACAGATGGACACTCAGAACGACGTTTTGGTGGCCATATAATTATACACGACCGCGCTGCCGCCCATCCATACCATGGCGAGATGGTCTGGTGAGAGACCCAGGTCTGAAATGGTACGGATACGGCGATAGATCGGACTGCATACAGGACGTTGTTCACTACCTCGCATACGGCACACCTGTCAGACGGAAGTCGAGGATATTGTATTGTTTTGTATTGTAATGTATTGTATTGTACTGTATTGTAATGTATTGTATTGTAATGTATTTTATTGTATGTAGAATGTTAATGGGTTAGGTGATAGCAGTTCAGACAATGATGGGCAATCCATGAGATGGATTTTTGTTGCTTCTTTTGTTTATTGGAATTCCTGCAGTACTGGTCTTTGTTGCTTGTTTTTCTGTTGGAATTCCTACAGTATGTTTTTTACTGCTTCTTTTGTCTGTTGGAATTCCTGCAGTATGGTGAATGGGCTGCAATTATTTTGTCAAAGTGTTTGAGCACTGGTGGATGTACAAAAAATGTATTCCAATCTCTGTAGTTCAGATTGTTAAAACAATTTCTGGTGTTGGTTTAAGCCATCTATTCATACAATTCTCTTGTAGTCATGCCACTCTACAAAAATGTAGGTTAAATAACATTTACCTGAGCGCTGTCTCAAAAGCGGAGGCCTAGCAGCTATGACTTCTTTCACTCTTGAAGATCTCTTTTGGAGAGATTAATATAATATTATATTTGTGATTAAAATGTATTTATCAAAGTAGAAATTAAAGTCAGATGAATATAATTTGGCCAAAAATAATAACTAGCTAACATTATTTCACAAAACTAATCCTAGACAATCAACCAAAACAGTCCAGTATGTGGGAACAAGAGACATTGATCATAAACATATTTTCAAAGTTTTATAATACTTTGAGATAAAAGAAATGATGCGGAAAGTGGTTATGGCTTGGCTTGGCTTGGTTCGTTCTCAATCTCCCGTTACCAAGCCCTGAAAGGGCTTAAGTAGCAGAATGTAGTCCAGAGAACGGAATGCGTTGTGTTGTAGTTTACAGCTTGACTGTGATATTTGCACCTTTCAGTCCAACACATCCGACTTCAGCAAGCATTTTTTGAGTACCGGGTTAGCATTCCCTCTTTGATCCCTTCTCCTTAGCCAGTCTGCCCTGCTGCAGCCTGTTATCCAGGATCACCGCGTGGAGGTGTAGAAGGGTCTTGGCAGCTTTGGTTAGCTGACCCTGACGCTAGCAGTCAGCTATGGGTCCCTGACCACTGCAGCTCATGCGCTGCTCAGTATCTTGATCCTGGAAAGTGGTTATAACTTCAACAGCATGGATATTTCAGACACGGCATATGGTTGTGAGGTTTGGAGCCAACGGAAAGCAGATGCAGAGATGTTACGAGTTGCTTTATAGGCATTGGAGAGAAGAACATTCACAGTCTCTCTTATGGGACTGAATTCACCATTTCTGCCAAAGATGGATGTGTCAGACCAAAAGCTGCAAATATCGCAGTCAAGCTGTAAAACTAGCGACACCAACACAATCCGTTCTTCGGACTACATCTTGCTACTTGCAAAGCCCTGTTCAGGACTTGGAAGTCGGAGATTGAGAACAAACGCAGAAGAAGAAGAATTCATTATTAAGAAATCTGGCGCCAAACTATCATCAATGACATTGTAGATACTACGTTGAGAAAATTTGGATTTGGAAGGGAGGAGGGGAGGGTGGGTGTGCACTAAAATGACACCCTGGTGGCCCTACACCTACAAGTACCCATACAGATGGATGCCTATAAATGAGATAGAGACATAGCCTGAGTAGTGGAGGCAGGGTCAATTATTGTGTTCAAGAATAGATTTGATGCGCATAGCTATTTTTAGGTCAAGTGAATGTAAAAGAAACTGGTTGTATACAGACTATGCAGAGTCTTCTAAACCAGTATAAACTTAAGTATAGATCTAGTTGTACACTATCAACCTAATATTAAAACATAGTACAGACTAACATGCCAAATAAATTCTGGCACCCTTCCACATAAAATTGGTTAACTTTATCAATAATTCAATAATAATAGCTTGCTCTTCTTTTGTATATTGTTAATATTTCATCCATTAATCCTTTCTATAAAAATCTGGGGAAAATTGTGATAATTTCATAATAAGTTAAATGTCACAGAAATCTGTTTTGTTCCTAAGAATCAAATTCACTGCACTCCAAGCATGCCCATAGATGCTCAGTTTATTTTAATACACTGATGAAGGGTGTGGATACTGATGGTTCCTCCATCTCGCTGGTTATACACACGTGTACTCGGTCTTCCCTTCTGCCCCAGCTCATTCAAACCGCGTTAGATTTCAAAGCTATGCAGCCTGTGAACTGCTGATTTATCTACTGGAGTGTCATCATATAACATGCGACCATTGATTGACTTCAAAATGTCCCTCATCCATTTCTAATGTACCCATAACTGGTGCTTGTGAAGCCAGGATGTCATCTGAACCATGGCATGACCAGGATAGCAAATGAACTTAACGTCTTTATACTAGTTTAAAAGACGCTGCAGTCTGTATACAACCAGTATCTCAAATAATTAATACCCTCTCTGATATACCTCGAATTCAAACTGGGGACGGCGTGGGCTAGTGGTTAAGTGACACGGCTCACAACCAGAATGTGCTGGGTTCGATCCCCATCACAGCACCGGCCGTTACCCCAAGGAAGCAAACCCTTAGAAAATGCAGGAGGAAGCAGACCCTTACATAAAATGCATGCTGAAGTCGGATGCACTGGGCCGACAGGCACAACAAATAAAAACCACAGCGCAACGCACACCGCCTTGGGGATTAGAGAAATAAGGTGAACGCAAAACAAAACAAAAAACACTAGAGCAAAGTAGACCCATAGCCTGTTAGGTGCCATCTACGCTGCTCTTAACAAACTACCTTACCATGGCTAGTGTTATGCCATGTCACACAGTCGCTTCTTACGACATACTGTGGGGCAGTGGTGCTTTTATTGTCTTTGCCATACATAAAGACCAGGCAGATCACTCAGGACCGCTAGATCCACAGCCCAAATGGGAGTGCCACTACAGCTGCCATCCACTCATGCCTCGGTCAGTCCTTATAGGGAGTCTGACACGATGACTGCCCCTGTTAAAGAGGCTTCAGATAGACGCAGCGACTGCAGCTCTGAGATGACTATCTGCATTCTCATACTCAAGGTTAATGTTCTGTATGCATCGTTCTTCTCAACGAGGACCTGACTCTCATTCTAGCAGAGAAGCCCCAACCAGATATCTCATTATGTAGCTTCAATCTATTGGTAAACATGATGGCATCACTATCCTGAGTGTTATAATTTATCAGCTGATTTGCCCTGCCTAGGGATATGATGGCTCTTTGGTAATATATCGTTCTTTTTTTTTTTTTTTTTGCTTAAATGTTTACCTCACTAGTTTCTACTGGCGGAGGCGCGCCATTTTCCACCCCAGACCGTAGTCAATTGGGCGATATCAGGACGCATAAACCAGTGCTTGGATGAATGTGTGCATCTGTATGTACCTATGCTAGGTTTGTGCGCCATCAGAAGCTAGCCCAACCAAAGTGCAATGGAAGGGCTTTACCACGAGGGCGCGTGTGAAAGTTGTGAAAGGGTGTGACTGTAGGACAGAGTCAAATGAAACAGAGTGAGGTGAGAGGAGAGAGAGAAGGGGAAGAGTCCATATATCGTTCTTCTACTTCTACTTCTGTATTTATCCTGAAACTGATGTTGTGTCGTAGTTTACAGCGAGGCTGCAATATCTCTACCTTTTGGCCCAACAAATTTGATTTCAGCGGGCGTTTTTTTGGTTGCAGAAACTGAGTTTGCCTTCCCACCGCGGATCCCTATTCTCTTAGCCAGATTACACTAATAAGTTTCAAGGAGACTTTGGTTCGCTTACCCTGATGCAAGCTGCCATCTACGAGTCGCTGATTGCTGCCAACTCATTCACCGTCTGCATCTCCAGCGCCATCTATTATCCCTATCCCCAGTGTGTCAAAGACAACTTTCCAGAATATGTCCCATGGTGACATTTCTTCTTCTTTTTACTTTCTTTAGTCCTGCTTGTGCCTTTTAGCATCAGGTTATGAAGAGGTTACTTGACCGGGCCCTAGTATGTGCTTTGCACATGGGGAGCTTTACTGCTTCTGTTTTTTCTGCAATCTATCTTTTGCATGGTCAGCTCTTGGCTTTGTATCCATTGTATCTTTATAGCATTGCTTTCTGAGAGATACTATCTGGTATTTGACGTGTCACGTGGCCGAACCATTTAGTTTGCTGTCTCTTGATGAAGTCTAGCACTGGTGTTGTACCTACTTGTCTCCTAATAACTTAGTTTATGATTCTTATAACTCCAAACATTTTATGCAGGCATTTCATGTCTGTTGTTACGATATTTCTTTTATTTTTTATTAATGTCCAATTCTGGCACTTATAGCACAATATGTGTAGGAATATCGTGTTCATAGCGTTCTTTTGGTATCCATTGTCACGTGTTTACATTGTAATATCGGTGACATTTGCCGAATGATTTGACTTGCTTTATTTCAAATGTTTTGGAATTCGGTGCCACCTTTGCCGTCTGCTGAGATTATGTTACACAGGCACATGAAATTTTTCACCTGTTTTACTTGTTGGTTTTATATGTTTTATTATGATGACATTACTGCAAAATAATATCAAACTTTGTAATATAAGAAAATAGAAGCTACGGAACGTACGTTCTCAATGTCATCATTTTCTGAAGATATCCCATCGTCTCCTGTGCTACAGCTAGCACTTCGATGATTCTGTAAAGAAAGTGAAAACAATTAAAACACAGCTAGTTGCACTTCATTTTTCAAGTAAAATTTACAAGGTTCACATTTTTAATGTAATATTTACACGGAACACATTTTTCATGTAATATTTACACGGAACACGTTTTTCATGTAATATGTACACGGATCACGTTTTTCAAGTAAAATGTACACGGAACACATTTTTCATGTAATATTTACACGGATCACATTTTTCAAGTAAAATGTACACGGAATACATTTTTCATGTAATATTTACACGGATCACATTTTTCAAGTAAAATGTACACGGAACACTTTTTTCAAGTAAAATGTACACGGATCACATTTGTCAAGTAAAATGTACACGGATTACATTTGTCAAGTAAAATGTACACGGAACACTTTTTTCAAGTAAAATGTACACGGAACACTTTTTTCAAGTAAAATGTACACGGAACACATTCGTCATGTAATTTTTCACCCAGAACAGAAGAAATTAGGAATAAAAAATACAATTTAAAAAATCAAGAATATGATTGTCAGGTGATCATCAATGATCAATACTTTTAGCCCATAACAATCCAATCAATACAGACAGCTTGGCCTGAAATCAATGAATGGATCAATAATCCAATATTTGTGGTCATAGAAGGTTCATATGCCAGTGATTGCTTGTATCCACTAATCTCAATCTGGTTAACAATCTCCATCTCTTTCATTAAATTCTGCCGCAGTGTCTTTCTTCCATGTATTCCAATATCTATACTTCTCCCTTTTTCTCTGTGTGCTCATTGCCAGAACCTGTTTAGTTATTGCAGATGGTAGTTCATCAAGTCAGTATCCAAATACAATTTCATTTTCTTCTCTCTGTTGCTCAGTGTTTGTGCTTGCTTTGAACCTAACTTCTTCTTTTGATGTCTCTCTTTCTACCGGGTTGTAGCCCAGTGTCATGGTATGTATTTGTCTTTTGCCTCTCTCGTGGCCTGAGTAAAGGTTTTCTCATTTTAATGCTTGTCTTGTTTACAGTGTCAATTCCTCGTTCTACCTCTAGCCTTTCTTCCTGATGTTCTCCTGTAGAAGGTTCCATGAACAAAATGGGCTGGTTGAATTCTCACAACGTGGCCAAACCATTTCATTCTCTGCTGCTCGATGTACAGTCGGCAAGGAATTGTTCCAACCTTCCTCCGAATACTCATATTTGTAATTCTGTTTCTTCTGGTGTTGTCAGTGACCTTTCATAGGCACCAAATTTTGGAGGTGGCAAACTTTCGTGCCTGGGCCATATTCAATGCCTATGTCTGGCTGTGGTAGCACAGGGTTGGGATGAAGATACTGTTTACCATCTGCTTGTTTGCTGGAGGGTGTCTATGCAAGACGGACAAACAGATACATGCATTTACTGTTTTATAGTTTAGATTTCAAATCAGTTTTACACAAAAAACCTGAACATTTTCTTCATCAATGATACATATCTAGTACTGTTCACCGCTAAAGCTCAGAGGTAAGGTCCTTTGCAAGAAATGAAAACATGAAATGGTAGGGTGTTTGAATTCAGCAAGTTTCAAGTGTGTCCTCAACTGAAGGTAGTTGGGATCTTGTGCATAGTACTATTGGAGATGGGCAATAAACAGGGAGGTTCCCATGTACATGCTGCACATGAAAAAGTACCCTTGTCAGTTGGAAATTCTGAGCCGTTAGCTTGCTGTCCAGGCAAAAATGATGAAATCTTGCCAAAAATGCTACCTTACCCCCAGGCCAGCAGACTGCAGGAAGTAGATTGCAAAAAGACCCTACTCCAGATAACCTTGGGCTACCTGTCTGTTTGCTGTATTTTAAGTAAGTAAGCAGGTAACTAATATTCTCTTATAAAACTTTCTAACTTTCTAACTTTATTTGAATTTCTGTCGTGTCATTTAATTTGACTTAGGTCACACTGCTACTACCATTAAGCCTAGAGGCCTTTTAAAATTCTGTATGTCTTAAGAGGTGGATATTTGGGCAGCTCCATTGACACTTTAAGGGACACAGATCTTGATGATTTGTTCCTCAGTGTTGCTGCGGGTTCCAACTTTGTCGCCATCAGACCCTGTCTTGGGCCACGGAAGTCCAGTGCATGGTGAATGCTCCTCCAGAGACGTCTTGGATTTTGTTGCAAACAGCATGAGAGTCTGACCAATGCATTGAAAGTCTTCCCCATTGTCTCTTTTTACCTCGTGACTATCAGACTGCTATCACCTTGCTCCCTTGACCATCGATTCGCCGCAACATGTGACCTGTCCATCAATGCCGTGGCTTGTCTGCATAGATTACAGCATGATTCACAAAGGACAACCTTTGTCTGGCAGAATTGTGGAGATTTTGTTCCAGGTTATTTTCCATATTGAGGAGGTACCTAAGATAATACATGTACTCATTAACATCCTTTGATCAGCGGAAAAGAGATGTTCAGATTGTTCAGGTGATTTGAAAAGGAAAGGACAGTATTGCTGTTACTAAATATATGCAAAGCCTAATACCAAATTAAGATTGTTTGATTCAAATGTCAAGTCAGTACTCCTGTACAAAGCAGAAACTTGGAGAAGAACAAAGGCAGTACAGAGGACATTACAGCTGTTCCTCAACAAATGTTTGCAAAGGATAAAGCATATATGTTGGCAAGACATGGTGAGGTACGAAGACTTTTGGGAAAGAAGTCAACAACAAGTGGAGAAACAAATCGTACATAGGAAATGGGGTTGGATAGGACCCACTCTACGGAAATCACCATCAAATATGGCCAGACAGACTCTGACATGGAATCTTTAAGAGAAGAGAAAGAAAGGAAGACCAAGACACATTAGGAGAAGAGACAGGGAAAATGAACTTTGGTTCCTAGAGATGAACGGGAAAGAGAGGCAGAAAGGACAGCTCAAGATAAACTTGTTGGAAGAGGGCTGTCAGTGGCTTATGCCTTGAAGGGAACAGCGGGCATTGATAGATTGATCTCATAGTTTCTACAGGTTGAGCTAATCCTGCCTTCCTCAGTCACCTCTCACAATATGCTTGGCAGGTAACAGTGTTTATGTTCCCCTTTTCAGCACTGGTAGCACTAAACTAATATCATTATTAATAAATCTAACTGCAGACCCCCACCTTATTTTTAAGTTTGAGCATAAAATACGAAACATCACCTTTAACCTGGGGTCCTGAATACCACTTTTCTTTCTTCCAGGAATTGGAGAGTTAGTATCACTATTCATTGACACAGTGGAATTGCTATTGTAGGCAGTATAGTCTCCTCCTTGCCTGGACAATGGGTCAGTCCGAAGTGGAGTTTGCATCCCGCATTCCATAGACTGGTCTGAACCAGATGATAACAGAGATGTTCTGTTGGAAAGGAAATTAAATTGTTTAAAGTACACACAACTATTTATTCTAGATGCTGAACAGGATGTCTTATATCATCAAGAAAACAAAACAAGATCTTCTTCTTCTTCTTTGATCCACTGATGCTGTGCTTCTATAGCCCGGTGAGGTTCATGAAGGAGACTGCGTTTCAGGTCTTTAACAGTCCCCCACAGCTTTTCGAGCATGGTTGCTCCTCTGAATCAGACTGCCTCCCTTTGGTCTACATAGATAGGGCAGCCCTGCAGGATATGTTCTGGTGTTTGATTGGGTGCTCCACAATCACGCGTGGCGGTGTCTCTAAGACCCATTCTGTAAAGGTGCACCTTGAGTCTGCAATATCCTGTTTCGAGTCTGAAGATCTTTGTCTGCCCATCTCTGCCAAGTCTGTCTATGCTGTTATTTTTTGGCTTGTATTCTATGTGCTGGTCTCTCCATTCCGCCCGTATAAATTGTTTGATGATCGTCTTTGCTTCTTTATAGCTCTGTGGATGGTTAGTCTGCATGCTGCTATTCCAGCTTTTGCAAGCTCATCCGCTTTCTCATTTCCAAGAATCCCACAAAGGGTCAAAATCTACTGTAGAACTATATCAATTTCTTGGAACTGCAATCGATTGCTGTATATTATTTCATGTGAGAACATATCTTGTTTAGGGTTTGAGATGGCTTGGAGTACCCTCCTGGAGTTTATTAGAATGACCCTTTTCCTTGTAGTTGTGTTTTCGCTGATAAGAATCCTCTTTGTTGCATGAACAGCTGTTGCTTCAGTTCTGAAATTGGTACATGTCTCTCCTGCTGGTGCAAAGTGGTTTTCTATGTCACTGTTGGAGTGTGTGAAAATAAAACAAACAAGAAAATGCAGGAAAGAGTCCACAGAAATGAGATTATTGATGTCAGTTCAGTTCAAGTGCCATCACCGTATCGAAGGTCGGTGGCAATAGATCTCCAATGTACTCTCTCTTGTCATAATGTTGGGACCTAACAAACTTTTTCCAGTCCATCTCCTGATGTTATTCCCCCACTTAAAACATTGCCTGCCTCTTGAACGACCACCTTTCAACCTACCCTTCAGTATGGTCTTCAACAATGAGGTGTGTCTTGTTATAGACCAAAATAACATAACTTAACTTAACTAACGTCTTTATACTGGTTTAGAAGACTTTGCAGAGTCTGTATACAACCAGTTTAATTTACATTACCTTGCTTTAAAAGCTATGTGCATCCAATTTATTCTTAAATGCATTAATTATCCCTGCCTCCACTACCTCCTGTGGCAATGCATTCCAAGCATTCACCACTCTCTGATTTAAAAAAATATTTCCTAATATCTAATCTGGACCTCTCTTTAGTTAATTTGTAGCTATGCCCTCTTGTTCTTGTAGGTGCACGACAACAGGAATACGGCACCTGAAGAGCACATGATGGCCAAATTAACAATGCGCGAAATGGAAGAGGCTATGAGAACATTAAAGAAAAGGAAATCTCCCGGAAAAGGCGGGATAATAAACGAAATGCTGATGGGGCTGGGCCAAACAGCGAAGAGGAAACTGCTATCGGTCCTGAACCAAAGCTGGAAAAGGGGAATTGTACCCCAGGCATGGAAAGACGCAATACTGGTACCAGTACCAAAAACAGGAAAGGATAAAACAGATCCAAATGGATACAGGCCCATCAGCCTACTGAGCTGTGTCGGCAAGCTGATGAAACGGATGATAAACACCAGACTGATGTGGCATCTGGAAGAAAAACGAATACTAATTCCACAGCAAGCCGGCTTTAGACAGCACAGATCCACTGAGGACCAGGTCATCCTCATAGCCCAGGAGATAGAAGATGCCTACCAGGCACAGAAACACACAGTAGCTGTTTGGGTGGATCTGGAAAAGGCATTTGACAAAGTCTGGAAAGACGGACTTAGAGTCAAGCTAAGAAGAAGTGATGTTTGTGGGAAAATGTACAAATGGATCAACCACTACCTCAAACAAAGAACGGCCAGAGTCCAAGTACAAGGGCAGATGAGCAAAAAGGTGACACTCGAGCAGGGAGTACCCCAAGGGGGAGTTCTGTCACCCACACTCTTCCTGGTATATATAAACGATATTACAGAGAATATACCAAGAAGAGTCCATAGCTCAATGTTTGCAGACGATCTGGCTAGGCTATGTGGACCTCTGAAAAGAATCTCACCATAGCAAGAAATCGGATGCAGACGGCCCTAACATCGCTGGAAGAGTGGGCGAACTCATGGCTGGTCAAAATAAACGAGGAGAAAACCACATGCACAATATTCTCGCTTTCATTAAAACCCCAAAATACCAAAGTAAGTCTAAATGGCAAATTCCTGCAGCCAAACGACAACCCAACCTATCTGGGAGTCACATTTGATCGGCGCATGACATGGAAAAGTCAGATTGAGAGAAACCGAATGAAAGCCAGAGAAAGAATGGCAATCATGAGGAAACTTGCTGGCACAAGCTGGGGAGCAGACGAAGGCATACTAAAGAAACTGTACACTGGAAGAGTGAGACCAGTTCTCGAGTATGGCATTACGGCATGGACAACAGCAGCGAAGGCGAACTTCGATAAAGTTAACAAACTTCAAAACCAAGCCATGAGAATTATAACAGGTGGCATGAAGTCAACGCCAATTGTAGAACTTGAAAAGATTACAAAACTGCAATCCATGACCGATAGAAAAGACTGCAGAGCCCAGCTGCAGTCAGAGAAACTCCGAAGACTGACCGACCATCCAATGCACCAGAGACTAAACAATTTGGGAAATGGGAAACTAAAGCGGAGAAACTTTGCAGAAATAGCCAAAGCAAAGATGCACGAAGATCCCATAAACGCACTAACAACACCAAAACCCATCACTACTGTACGAAAACCTACCTGGAGGTAGGATATATTTCCAGAGGTGGTAGAAAATATACCAGGTATTGCAAACAAAAACTGCCAGACTGAAAAAGAAAGGAGAGATACTACCCTAAGCTTCATAACGAAAAGCTACCCAAGCATGGACTGGACCCATGCATACACCGACGGTTCTGTAACAAACACTACACAGAACGGAGGGGCAGGAGCATTCCTGAACCTACCAAATGGCAGAAAAATAACACTGTCATTCGCTACTGGTAAGTACACAAGCAGTTTCAGAGCGGAGGCAGAGGCACTGAGGGCGGCAGTGGAAGAAATGGTGACACACAGTGAAAATGAAAGCCATATAGTCCTGCTTACAGATGCTCTCGCCGTAGTCACAGCGCTAAAAAGCCAGAAAAATACTGAGCTTAATGACTTAAGAGCAGCACTCTGCAAACTGTGCCAGCAGTCCGCACCAAAAAGGGTAGTGGTACAGTGGGTCCCATCACACTGCAACATCCAAGGCAACGAGGAGGCAGACAGACTGGTAAAAGAAGGTGCAAGACTACCACAAACAGATACTAGTATGACGTACGAAGAGTCAAAACGGCTTATCAAAGCCAGATACATGACCAAATGGGAAACCGAACATACTGGTTACACCAAAAACGATGCCTATTACCAGTTGAACCGAAGAGAGCAGGTCGTTGTCTTCAGACTTCGCACTGGCCACAATAGACTGAGGTACCACCTATTCAACAAATTGAAGATAGGGTGTACCGACGAATGCCCGTGCGGTACTGGTAAAATGACCACTGAACATCTGCTGCAGAACTGCCCGACATACGAGGATCAGAGAGAGCAGATGTGGCCATCACCAGTGGAACTGCAAGACAAGCTCTATGGCAGTGGTGACAGCCTCAGGATGACCGCTGCTTTTTTCGAAAAAATAATGGTTACTGTCTGACTGCGTACGAAGAAGAAGAATAAGTTCTTGTGGGTGGTTGCATTTTGAAAAACTTGTTATAGTCTAATTTATCCGTTCCTCTGATCATCTTATAAACCTGTATTAAGTCACCTCAAATTCTTCTCTTTTCTAGACACTGTAGGCTGGTTTTTCTGAGTCTTTCCTCATAACTGTAATTCTGGAGTCCAACTATCAGCTTTGTCGCTCTTTTTTGTATTCTTTCCAGCATGTTTACATCCCCTCTATGATAAGGACTCCACACCTGTACACAGTACTCCAATCTAGGTCTAACTAAAGCTTTATACAGTTTGACTATCACTTCCTTGCTCCTATGTTTAATATATATTTTTATCATAAATAATATCTTGCCCTATGTTGCTGTTGTTATGAATCTAGCAGCAACTAGGCTCTTAACCTTCAGCCCAATGTCATGTGTCTTGCCCTAGATGTTTGTTATTTTGTGTGAGATCAAGGATAAATAATATAAAAGGTTTTACTTACTTAGATGAAGTCTTTGGAACAGTGTTGATAGGTCTTCCTGTAAGTCTTTCTCTCAAAGCATCCACTTTGTTGAGGCCATGGTGGTGGTGATAGTAGTGCGATGGGTGTTGTTGCAGTTGGTGATGGCTGGGACTGTAGAGCCTGGCCAGGGATGTTGGTTCCATTTGTGAGTTCAGCTGAATTGAGAATGATAGACATCATCTTCTGCTTGCAACATTGTTCATTTCAAAGATAAAGGTGTTAACGATGATGTTGATGAGGGTTGTAAGTTTGACATCACCACAAACAGACCTGAGCATCACGTATAATGAGGCTGACGCCATAGTTAATGCCAACTTAGCCTTAGTCTTAGTTGACCTGTACTTCTATAGGGGCAGATGCCGTTTTGCAGGCCCCAGCTCTAGCGTGAGCTGGATGTAGCCGGGAGGAGGATTTCCTGATTAGTGGGCTAGGCTTGAGCAGCTTATTACTTCACTGCGTTGGGACAAGTGACGCGAAGGGTGGTTATCCGATATGTGAGTCCATCTGAATAGGCTCAAACACTAGAGCAAAGTAGACCCACAGTCTGTTAAGCGTTATTTAACACCATCTAACCATGCTGATGTTATGCCATGTCACACAGTTAGCTGCCTCTTATGACATGCTCTCTGTAGGGCCGTGGTGCTATTCTAATCCTTGTGATACACAAAGACCCAGGCAGATCACTCAGGATTTAAAGCAACTTCAGGGAAAGATGGGTTGATCAACACTCACACATCCAAAAAGAAGATAACTAGTATGATTTAACTAGAGAAAAGCAAGTCGTTATCTTCAAACTGAGAACTAGGCATAACAGACTCAAGGGTAATCTTTACAAAAAATTGAAGATTGAAACAGATGACAGGTGTCCATGTGCAACACATCCTCCTTCACGGCTCAAAGACACAGCCGTAGGTCAATTAGGAAAGGTGGTCATACCATGTCATTCTTAACATATGATTTGAACCTCGTATGTTTGGATTGCAAATCAAACTCGTGACCTCTAGGTCAAATGCTTCCCTGTTCTCAGAGTAAGTTTTGAGTAAAAAATTACAGACCACACCTCAAAGTAAATTTTTAGTCAAGAATGACAGACCACATCTCAGAGTAAGTTTTGAGTCAAGAATGACAGACCAAAACAGAGTATGTCTAGAGTCAAGAATGATAATCCACATCTCAGAGTATGTCTAAAGTCAAGAATGATAGACCACATCTCAGAGTATGTCTAAAGTCAAGAATGACAAACCATATCTCAGAGTATATTTAGAGTCAAGAATGACAGACCACATCTCAGAGCATGTCTTGAATCAAAAAAGATAAACATCTCATAGAAAGTCTTGAGTCAAGAACGAAAGACCACAAAATGTTAAATGAGTTGACTGCAAATAACATTCAAAGTGACATGAAGAGACAGAATGAGAAACATACAAGTTTGACAGAACATTGGAATAACGTCCTGCTTACCTGGCGTATATTGACGGACAATGACATTTAACGTTTTTATATAAGTGACACCTGAGATGAAAAGAAATTGTATACAAGCAACGAACTTCAGAAACAACAGACATCCACACCCCTCATCATTTACTGAGAGCAGACTGGGCACCTATGTGCAGCAAAGATCTGAACAGAACGGAGGTTGAAAGGCAGGGATTCTTTTCTTATTGCTTATCCTGTTTGCCTTTCGGGGTCAGGTTGAAGAGATCCCTAGAACGAGTCCTACTTTATGCCTTATGCACAGTGGCACTCACCGCCTCAAATATTTCCGTAGGCCACCTTTTTTTGGGGTCGTCCTTTGGCCTTGAATCTGTTGTATCTAAATGGCATTGTTTGTTGGAGGGTGCTGTGGGGTGGTAGTTTTGTTACGTATCTAAACCATTTTAGTTGCTGTTTTTTTAATGTAGTTTGTTGTTGTTTGTGAATGCCCACAATGAGTAGGTTACTTTTTTATTAGCTCTGAAAAGGGCGTTAAGTGGCGGGTTGCAGTAGCTTTCCTCACATCCCGAGCGTGCTGATGAAGGTGGACCGAGATCTTCCAGGCGGTTGGGCTATGCTTGGCTTCATCTGCGTGTCACTCACTACTACGGGGATCACGTCGATCCCTCACCTCATAGCCAGGCTGCCATGAAAACAGCCCGTTTCCAGGGAGGGCTGCTAGGAAGCTAAGATGTGGGTCTTGGTCAGTATGTTTTGCCTGACCCTGACTAACATGTCTGATCAGTATGTTTTGCCTGACCCTGACTAACATGTCTGATCAGTATGTTTTGCCTGACCCTGACTAACATGTCTGATCAGTATGTTTTGCCTGACCCTGACTAACATGTCTGATCAGTATGTTTTGCCTGACCCTGACTAACATGTCTGATCAGTATGTTTTGCCTGACCCTGACTAACATGTCTGATCAGTATGTTTTGCCTGACCCTGACTAACATGTCTGATCAGTATGTTTTGCTTGACCCTGACTAACATGTCTGATCAGTATGTTTTGTCTGACCCTGACTAACATGTCTGATCAGTATGTTTTGCCTGACCCTGACTAACATGTCTGATCAGTATGTTTTGCCTGACCCTGACTAACATGTCTGATCAGTATGTTTTGCCTGACCCTGACTAACATGTCTGATCAGTATGTTTTGTCTGACCCTGACTAACATGTCTGATCAGTATGTTTTGCCTGACCCTGACTAACATGTCTGATCAGTATGTTTTGCCTGACCCTGACTAACATGTCTGATCAGTATGTTTTGCCTGACCCTGACTAACATGTCTGATCAGTATGTTTTGCCTGATCAGACGTTAGTCTTCCTCCCTTTAGTTTAATACTGGTGTTGTTCCCATCAGTCTTCCGATGACATCGTTTCTGATCATGTCTCTCGTAATATTTTCCCAGGCATTTCATTTCTGTTATAACGATTTATGTGTTTTAATGTGATGTTAGTGTCCAGTTTTTACATTGATAGTATAGTGTTGGGACAAAATTTGTGTTCTATAAAGCTATTTTGATAGCTATTGTCCCATACTTGCAATTAAGTATTAGAGTTAATTGAAAAGCAGGGCTGGATATTGATATTAACAACATATTCAATAACAAAGCAGTGATTAAGAAAAAAAAGGATATTTTCTCACCTTATGACTCCGATTGGATGCTGGTGAACACGACATTGCCCGTGTTAAAGAAACTCTATCTGGTTGATAATTGTGCTGCAGATCAAACTGAGGCCGGATGTGGGGGAATTCTAACTGCCCAAGGCTATGGACACGCCTCTGCCGGCACATCTGGTGATCACATGACAGCTCCCGCTCCCGTTCAGCCGGGAAGGCAGCTTGTGGATTTCTGCGAGGATCATCTGAAAACAGGGCTTAGTGTTTTTACATTCTTGTGGCTAAAGAATGCTATTTTCAACAACGTTTATTTAGATTATATTAGAGTGCGGGACTAAGATGCCGAGCAGCGCAAGCGCTGCAGTGGTCAGCAACCTACAGCTGACTGCCAGCATCAGGGCCAGTGAAGCATAGCTGCCAAGACCGATCTAAATCTCCGTGCAGTGATCCTGGATAACAGGCTGCAGCAGAGCAGGCTGTCTAAGGAGAAAGGATCGAAGAGAGAATGCTAACCCGGTACTAAATAATGCCTGCGACTGAAAACGGATGTGTCGGACCGAAAGATGCAAATATCGCAACCAAGCTGTAAACTAGCGACACAACGCATTCTGTGTTCTCCGGACTACATCCTGTTACTTGCAAAGCCTTTGGTAGCGGGAGATTGAGAGCGAACACAGAAGAAGAAGAAGATTAGAATGCATGAATTATTAAAAACATTTGGCATCTAGGCTTAAACTCTTGTGCATTGCTAAAAAAAACACTTTGCCATGAAACAGCTGCCGTCCCAGCAAACAGCTGCATTGCTGGGATATTTTCTGTTCCAGTGTGTTAAAAATATTTACTTATTTACTAAGCCATATGTCTTTTTGCCTGGGGTGTAGATGTTTGCTAGAATGCATGTCACACATTCTTCTTCTTCTTCTTCGTTCGTTCTCAATCTCCCACTACCAAACCCTGAAAGGGTAAGTAGCAGATTAAAGTCCAGAGAACGGAATGCGCTGTGTTGTAGTTTACAGCTTGGCTGCGATATTTGCACCTTTCGGTCCAACACATCCGACTTCAGCAAGCATTTTTTAAGTACCGGGTTAGCATTCCCTCTTCGATCCATTCTCCTTAGCCAATCTACCCTGCTGCAGCCTTTTATCCAGGATCACCGCGTGGAGGTGTAGACGGGTCTTGGCAGCAATGGTTCGCTGGCCCTGACGCTAGCATCATGCTTTCAATGCAGCTCATGCTGAGCATCTTGATCCCTGTGAAACATTCAATCTGCTGTCTTCCTCTTAGCTTGGATCCAATCTAGTCCTTGGTCTCTTATAGATAGACTGTCCTATGGTGTCATTCCAGTCAACTTTTGGGTCATCTTAGGGACCTGAAGATTTAGTTCTTTGCTTCCCATGCCTGCTGAAGTAGTTCATCTTCCTTCATTCTACAGTCAGGGCCAAAGCGCAGAAGTGATTGCAGCACCTGAGTCTCCAAGGGCTGTATTATCTGACAGAAGTTTGATTGCAGCACCTGAGTCTCCAAGGGCTGTATTATCTGACAGAAGTTTGATTGCAGCACCTGAGTCTCCAAGGGTTGTATTATCTGACAAGTTTGATTGCAGCACCTGAGTCTCCAAGGGTTGTATTATCTGACAAGTTTGATTGCAGCACCTGAGTCTCCAAGGGTTGTATTATCTGACCGCAGACCTTGTCTCTTCTAGTGACTTGGACCACCTTTTTGGATATCTCATTTCAGAGGCTTGGAACTGGCTTTTCTGGGCAATGATCTGATTCACATTCATAAGTCAATACTGCAATTTAGATGGAGCTGTATTCAACCATCTTAGTTTTCTTGTTTGTTTCTTTTTTAGTAAAATGGCCACACTTTAACAGCCAATCTGTCGACTCTCTCCGGTGTGTGTGTCGTTTTCCGATGTTTGGTGGTTCCTGTTCGGATTATATTTCACAACTTCTTCAGCAGGTGGTATCAGGGACTTCATTCTATGGAACTGATGTGCTTTTGATCAGTTATACAGTTTGTTATTCTGTATTTTGCTACATTTCATGCACGGCTTAAGCTGTAGGAGACCAGTCCATGATGAAGTTCAATGTTCCGCTTAACTGCACACCAGAATTCAGTCCAGGTCACCACTTCTCGAGAGTTTTCTGCTCGGATTGAAACCGACTTCTTCCTGCCCGCTCCTCTCTCCACCGGAGATTACATGATACATCTCTCAACCTCGTATTCTCAGCACAGAAAGGGGCACGCTGACCAAAAGGTAGACACAATCAGAAGCCTTTGCAGCGGGACAAGAAAAACATGGAGTTTGACACGAACAGACGCAGAAAGCCTGACATGAACATTGGTCTCACAAACTCCTTGCAGCCCTCATCCTAAGGCAGCGGAGTACTCGGCTCCACATGGGGAGTCTGTAGGGATTTCGGTCGACACGCTACGCATGAACACAGCCTCAGCAGTTGGACATGCTAGTGGTCGATCGACGCAACGGGCCTTTGACTGCTGTTGTTGCTTAGATGTTTGCCTCACTAGTTTCTACTGGCGGAGGCGCGCCATTTTCCACCCCAGACCGTAGTCCATTGGGCGATATCAGGACGCATAAACCAGTGCTTGGATGCATGTGTGCATCTGTATGTACCTATGCTAGGTTTGTGCGCCCTCAGGAGCTAGCCCAACCAAAGTGCAATAGAAGGGCCTCACCATGAGGGCGCGTGTGAAAGTTGTGAAAGGGTGTGACTGTAGGACAGAGTCAAATGAAACAGAGTGAGGTGAGAAGAGAGAGAGCGGGAAGAGTTGCCCCCATTGTAAGCCCCTCCATCCGGTGCCTGCAGAAAGTGTAGGGAATGGGCCTTTGACGCCTTGGCGAACATTATTATTATTATTTACCGAAGTAATTCTTTTTATGGTATGACAGAATTTGCCAGTTGCTGCTCTTTGAGTAGCTAGTTCATTTTTGATGACAGCTGTCAACAACTCATAGCTGGCTGCTTGCATCAGTGTTAGCAAACCAAAGCTGTCCAATCCCTATTATGTCTCCAACTGTCTGTGATGACAACAGGCAGCATCTGTGCAAACTGGCTAAGATAATAGTGATCAAAGAGAGAATACTGGCTAAGAGGATAGTGATCAAAGAGAGGATACTGCCTAAGAGGATAGTGATCAAAGAGAGGATACTGCCTAAGAGGATAGTGATCAAAGAGAGAATGCTGCTAAGAGGATAGTGATCAAAGGGAGTATGCTGGCTAAGAGGATAGTGATCAAAGGGAGTATGCTGGCTAAGAGGATAGTGATCAAAGGGAGTATACTGCCTAAGAGGATAGTGATCAAAGAGAGAATGCTGGCTAAGAGAATATTGATCAAAGAGAGAATGCAGAAGCAGTCCTAAAAATGTGCCGTGCTCAAACTTGATGTGACAGACCAAGCGGCACAAATATCGAAACTCGCTGTATATTTACCCAATGTCTTTTTCACGACGTACGACAAAGAAAAAGTTACATTCTTTCAGTATGCCCCAGTCTAACCAGCTGTATTTGGGAACCTGGCTCTATTATAGTTGGATCATGCAGGACAAGAAGAAAAGAAAATGGCCACGACAGGTCATGCAATCTTCTTCTTCTTCTTCGTTGTTCAAACTCGTGCTACCAAACCCCGAAAAGCTAGCAATCAGATCTGGTTCACTGTACCTGACACTAGCAATCAGATCTGGTTCACTGTACCTGACGCTAGCAATCAGATCTGGTTCACTGTACCTGACACTAGCAATCAGATCTGGTTCACTGTACCTGACGCTAGCAATCAGCTCTGGTTCACTGTACCTGACGCTAGCAATCAGCTCTGGTTCACTGTACCTGACGCTAGCAATCAGCTCTGGTTCACTGTACCTGACGCTAGCAATTAGATCTGGTTCACTGTACCTGACGCTAGCAATCAGCTCTGGTTCACTGTACCTTACGCTAGCAATCAGCTCTAGCTCACTGTACCTGACGCTAGCAATCAGCTTTGGGTCGCTGACTGCTGCAGCTCATGCACTGTTCAGCATCTTGATCCCAGAAAAAAATAATTACAATGAAGTCTCTAATACAAAATCTTTGTTGTATCCCCTGCATCATTATCTGCAAAAGGAAATATGTTGTGGACGCCACGTCTTTACTGGGGATGAAAATATAGTCCACTGTATTCGTCTATGCATGTAGTAGTAGCAGTTGACCCTCGTCCTTAAAGATGTTAACTTCGTATCTGTGTGGTCAGACATGGCCGCGCATGGATCTGCACGTGGCTGCATAAACGTATCTTGAATCTGCAAACCTTATCCCAGAAGGGATACACCTGGCCAGCATTGGTAGATGGCGCTCACTTCTACCTCGCTGCTTCTGAAATTTTCTGCTCAGTCAGGACAGCAACTTTGTGGTTACAGAAGTGTCAGACACGAGCGACTTCCAAGAGGCCTGATGAAGGCTTGTCTGTCTTAATTACACCATAAACAAGCTGTTTAGGCAGTCGGTAGTCGGGTACACCATAAACAAGCTGTTTAGGCAGGTGGTAGTCGGGTACACCATAAACAAGCTGTTTAGGCAGGCGGTGGTAGGGTATGTGAACAACGTACTCAGCTGAGCTCCCAGCAACATAATGTAGATGCTAGGGAGTGCTTCCTTTTGGGGCATTACATATTTCTGTACCCTTTGTTAGCCTAAGTTCTCTTTTTATCCATGCCGTTAAGCGCTGTGATAAGCTAAAGTCGTCTGTCGTGCGCCAAGTGCGTTGCGTTGGTCAATGTGAGCCTGTGTCCCTGCACAATCACTCAGATGTACTTTAACCACCTCGTAGCCACCCCCTTGTCCTGTAGCCACCCCCTTGTCATATAACCAGATCTACCAGCGTTGTAAGCCGCCATCAGTATAAGTTGATGAGGGTGCATTCTTATGAAATGGCCAATCCATGTCCTGTCAGTTAACTTGAGAAGACGACGCAGACAGCCCACGTGCAAGTGATTGAGCCATCTGAAATAACTTATGTACACTGTCCAGGTCTTGCTAGAGTAGAGGAGGGTGCATGTAAAAGAAGACTTAGTCTTGTTGCGCATAAGACTAGCAACATGATCATGTGCAACAAAGTGATACACTGAGAAGCAAAGTATCAACACAAAATCGCAAAGACGCTACTTTTAAGCGCTCGCAAAACATGCATAAACAGTAGAACAAAACATGTGCATAAATCAGTAGAACAAAACGTGCATAAATCAGTAGAACAAAACATGTGCATACATCAGTAGAACAAAACATGTGCATAAATCAGTAGAACAAAACGTGCATAAATCAATAGAACAAAACATGTGGATAAATCAGTAGAACAAAGTTAAACATCAAAACCTTTCAAGCTTCTTATGGCATCTACAAGATAGCTTTTAAAATGTTTCTTTTGCAGATATTACTGTAGGGGATAAAACAATATTAAGTATTCGAAACTTCGTTGTATTTTTTATTTCTATTTTTAGTTTTTCTGGGGATCAAGATGCTGAGCCGTGCACGAGCTGCAGCTGTCAGCGACCCCAAGCTGATTACTAGTGTGTGTCAGGTCCAGTAAACCAGTTGATTACTAGCGTGTATCAGGTCCAGTAACCAGAGTTGATTGCTAGCGTGTGTCATGCCCAGTAAACCAGAGTTGATTGCTAGCGTGCGCCAGGCCCAGTAAACCAGAGTTGTTTGCTAGAGTGTGTCAGGTCCAGTAAACCAGTTGGATTGCTAGCGTGTGTCAGGTCCAGTAAACCAGAGTTGATTGCTAGCGTGCGTCAGGCCCAGTAAACCAGAGTTGTTTGCTAGAGTGTGTCAGGTCCAGTAAACCAGAGCTGATTGCTAGCGTGTATCAGGCCCAGTAAATCAGAGCTGCCAATACCCTTCTACACCTACACGTGGTGATTCTGGATAAAAGGCTGCATCAGGCCAGACTGCTGGCTAAAAAGAAGAGATAACAAAAAAGCGAAGGCTAATCCAGTACTCAAAACTGTGATTAAATGTTGACCTGCAAAGTTACTGTGGCTCAAAGTTTCTTCAGAATGGGTTATCCAGCTCCATGCCTAACCCTCATCAGTTACCTCTCAAGACATAACTGGCAGGTTGCAGTGCTACTATTCTATGCCCCCTTTTCAGGCCCGCAACACACTCATGATGAATATTACCTGCTGATAATGTTGACTGGGACTTCATTGGTTTGACAACTTTTTTCTTCTTCCCAATGCACTTCTTCGATGGAGTGTCCTGAAAACAAACCAAGAAAGTATAACGTACAGAGCCCAGTGTGTATGTACGCTTGAATGTATCCATTACTTTATTCACCTTTTTGTTCTAATATTAAGCATATGTTTTAATTGAAACTTGCCCCTTTTAAAATAAGTGGGACACAACACACAAAATTGGGTAGAAACCTGAACACTGACAAAGAAAATGGAGAGGCGTATTGGGGCCTTTGAGATGTGGGTATTCAGAAGACCTGGGCGAGTTTCTGGGAAAGATAGGGAAATAAATAAGGAGGTTCTGGAACAAATCAAGGTGGAGTAAATACCTCAGGAGGAAATAAAACGCAGGAAAGCGAAATATGTTTGACATGTCAAGCGACATGGCAGTCTGCTAAAGGTTATATTAGAAGGCAGAGTAGAGGGCAAGAGAGCCAAGAAACGACAGAGGTACAAATGGACAGACAATATCAAGATGGGGTCCGGACACAGTTTGACTGCGTGTACCAACCTGTCGTGAGACAGATGGAGATCCTTTACCGTCAACCTCCGTTGCGGAGACGGCATGTGATGATCGCACAAAACTATGTAGAGGCGTCTATCTGAAGCAGATGTGGATATATTAAGGTTGGGTCAAATTTAAGATTTGTCTGAGCGCTAGCATATATGGAGTTTAATGTACAGTCATTCACATGGGTAGATACAATATAAAATATACTTACAGAATCGGGGAGAAGGATAATAGGTAGATAGGGACAGAATCGGGGAGAAGGATAATAGGTAGATAGGGACAGAATCGGGGAGAAGGATAATAGGTAGATAGGGACAGAATCGGGGAGAAGGATAATAGGTAGATAGGGACAGAATCGGGGAGAAGGATAATAGGTAGATAGGGACAGAATCGGGGAGAAGGATAATAGGTAGATAGGGACAGAATCGGGGAGAAGGATAATAGGTAGATAGGGACAGAATCGGGGAGAAGGATAATAGGTAGATAGGGACAGAATCGGGGAGAAGGATAATAGGTAGATAGGGACAGAATCGGGGAGAAGGATAATAGGTAGATAGGGACAGAATCGGGGAGAAGGATAATAGGTAGATAGGGACAGAATCGGGGAGAAGGATAATAGGTAGATAGGGACAGAATCGGGGAGAAGGATAATAGGTAGATAGGGACAGAATCGGGGAGAAGGATAATAGGTAGATAGGGACAGAATCGGGGAGAAGGATAATAGGTAGATAGGGACAGAATCGGGGAGAAGGATAATAGGTAGATAGGGACAGAATCGGGGAGAAGGATAATAGGTAGATAGGGACAGAATCGGGGAGAAGGATAATAGGTAGATAGGGACAGAATCGGAGAGAAGGATAATAGGTAGATAGGGACAGAATCGGGGAGAAGGATAATAGGTAGATAGGGACAGAATCGGGGAGAAGGATAATAGGTAGATAGGGACAGAATCGGGGAGAAGGATAATAGGTAGATAGGGACAGAATCGGGGAGAAGGATAATAGGTAGATAGGGACAGAATCGGGGAGAAGGATAATAGGTAGATAGGGACAGAATCGGGGAGAAGGATAATAGGTAGATAGGGACAGAATCGGGGAGAAGGATAATAGGTAGATAGGGACAGAATCGGGGAGAAGGATAATAGGTAGATAGGGACAGAATCGGGGAGAAGGATAATAGGTAGATAGGGACAGAATCGGGGAGAAGGATAATAGGTAGATAGGGACAGAATCGGGGAGAAGGATAATAGGTAGATAGGGACAGAATCGGGGAGAAGGATAATAGGTAGATAGGGACAGAATCGGGGAGAAGGATAATAGGTAGATAGGGACAGAATCGGGGAGAAGGATAATAGGTAGATAGGGACAGAATCGGGGAGAAGGATAATAGGTAGATAGGGACAGAATCGGGGAGAAGGATAATAGGTAGATAGGGACAGAATCGGGGAGAAGGATAATAGGTAGATAGGGGGAGAAGGATAATAGGTAGATAGGGACAGAATCGGGGAGAAGGATAATAGGTAGATAGGGACAGAATCGGGGAGAAGGATAATAGGTAGATAGGGACAGAATCGGGGAGAAGGATAATAGGTAGATAGGGACAGAATCGGGGAGAAGGATAATAGGTAGATAGGGACAGAATCGGGGAGAAGGATAATAGGTAGATAGGGACAGAATCGGGGAGAAGGATAATAGGTAGATAGGGACAGAATCGGGGAGAAGGATAATAGGTAGATAGGGACAGAATCGGGGAGAAGGATAATAGGTAGATAGGGACAGAATCGGGGAGAAGGATAATAGGTAGATAGGGACAGAATCGGGGAGAAGGATAATAGGTAGATAGGGACAGAATCGGGGAGAAGGATAATAGGTAGATAGGGAGATAGGTAAGGTGAGTGGACAGTAGTAGTAGAGAGAAGTAGTGAAAGATGCAAATGCAATGTTAGGTATGATACAAACAAATGGGATCAAGATGATGAGCAGCGCATGAGTTGCAGCGGTCAGCGACCCATAGCTGACTGCTAGCGTCAGGGCCAGCGAACCAGAGCTGACTGCTAGCGTCAGGGCCAGCGAACCAGAGCTGACTGCTAGCGTCAGGGCCAGCGACCCATAGCTGACTGCTAGCGCCAGGGCCAGCGAACCAGAGCTGACTGCTAGCGTCAGGGCCAGCGACCCATAGCTGACTGCTAGCGCCAGGGCCAGCGAACCAGAGCTGACTGCTAGCGCCAGGGCCAGCGAACCAGAGCTGACTGCTAGCGTCAGGGCCAGCGAACCAGAGCTGACTGCTAGCGTCAGGGCCAGCGACCCATAGCTGACTGCTAGCGCCAGGGCCAGCGAACCAGAGCTGACTGCTAGCGTCAGGGCCAGCGACCCATAGCTGACTGCTAGCGCCAGGGCCAGCGAACCAGAGCTGACTGCTAGCGTCAGGGCCAGCGAACCAGAGCTGACTGCTAGCGTCAGGGCCAGCGACCCATAGCTGACTGCTAGCGTCAGGGCCAGCGACCCATAGCTGACTGCTAGCGTCAGGGCCAGCGAACCAGAGCTGACTGCTAGCGTCAGGGCCAGCGAACCAGAGCTGACTGCTAGCGTCAGGGCCAGCGAACCAGAGCTGACTGCTAGCGTCAGGGCCAGCGAACCAGAGCTGCCAAAGGTATTGTACTCTTCCATGCGAGGTGATCCTGGATAACAGGCTGCATCAGGGCAGACTGGCTAAGGATAAAGGAGTGAAGAGGGAAGGCTAACTCGGTACTAAAAAAAATGCCTACTGAAGTCGAATGTGTTTGACCGAAAGGTTCAAATATCGCAGTCAAGCTGTAAACTACGACACGACGCACTCCGTTCTCTGGACTTTTCAGAGCTTGGTAGCAGAAGAGAACGCAGACGAACACAGAAGAAGAAGAATACAAAAACATATTAAGCATAAGAACAAGAAAGTGATAGTCAAACTGTATAAGACAGTTGTTCATAAACTGTGTTTCGTGGCATCCTTAGGGTGGCGTTGATGGTTTATATTCATTCATAGGCGTTTCATTCTTTGCAGACCATGCGAGTAGCCTCTTAGGGCGCAAGACTGGACGCTGAATATGGAGACCCCGGGCTGCCCAAACTGCAGGATCACTCTTGGCCTCGCTGGTCTAATCCAAAGGAATGCAAACCATGACAATTTGGCACCAGCTCAGCTGCAGGAACTGCCGGAATGAGTTTGAAATTTTGAAACCATCCGCCTTAGGTACTTCCACTCTCCATTTTCTGTCTGGGTTTACTCCCGTAGCCCTACCCTCTCCCGAGGTTTCCACAAAGTAGTGGAGTCGTTGCCCGCAGATGCGAGTTACTCGAGACATCCGATGATACTCTCATCGTTCCAAGACTAGCCAGCGCTCTCTGGGACTTGCGAGTTTAAAATCAGAGTTCCTCCCTTCCTAGACGAACTGCCTAAACAGACTAACGAGCTTCGTCTACCCAGGTTTAGAGTCAGAGTTTACTTTCTCTTAGATTGGCTGCCAACCAAGGCCAATGAGCCTAATCTGCCCGCCCAGTTATACCGCCGGGTACTCGGTCGCGCCCTACAGCAGGTTCTGTAAGAAACAGGGGGCCCCTCATGAAGGTGCTGCTGGGGACACAATAATGCAGGAGAGGTCATTGGCATGGAAACTCCTGTCCGGCAAGCCGAACAGTGAATCCAGCGGCGATCTCTACACTTGGAAAGGAGAGGCTATATCAGACGCTTCACTTTCCTTTAATGAGCGGGACGTCCAGCCCAGACCTCGCTATCCCACCATGGTTTATATAAGCGTAGCAAAACATTCCAATATGTTCACTGAAATGACATTTAGCCTTCGTGGTCTTAGAATTGGACCATCCATGTGTTGATGGGAAGTACATCGAAACCGAGCGCAGACAAAAGAGAAATGATTTCCTGAAATTTTAGATTATGTCAACTGAACTCGTGTTCAAAGTCAACTCGGTAAGACAGTTTAGATAGGCGTAGGTCGGTATCTTTTTAATCAGAAACTGAGTCAACGAACATTTTTCTACGGCCGGCAGGTCTCAAAAGCGTGATGTCGCTTTTGTCTTTAGTATCGGTACAGGTAAGGGGGAGGGGTAGTTTAGGTGGATGGTCGGTACTTTGTTAAAAACGGCGCTAAAAGTTGGTAAACAGTTTAGTGCATCAATGTGTGAGAATAATGACTGGGTTATTCTAATTCTAGCTAGTTATTTATCGAACTTTCTCAGTACTTGCTGTTTGATTATAAATAGCTGTCTATGCGATCCACATTTATTGGAGATCTGTGTTATGATCAAGTAAACTTATTAAAGTTGCTGTTCTTTATCTTCCTGAAATGGACACGTTTCTACTGAACTTTAATAATAAGCGTTGTATGCGTGAAAATGAGACTAGTGGCGGTGGTGTGAAGAAGTGAGAGAGGAGGCACCACAAACTAGTGGCGGTGGTGTGAAGAAGTGGGAGAGGAGGCACCACAAACTAGTGGCGGTGGTGTGAAGAAGTGAGAGAGGAGGCACCATAAACTAGTGGTGGTGGTGTGAAGAAGTGAGAGAGGAGGCACCATAAACTAGTGGTGGTGGTGTGAAGAAGTGAGAGAGGAGGCACCACAAACTAGTGGTGGTGGTGTGAAGAAGTGAGAGAGGAGGCACCACAAACTAGTGGCGGTGGTGTGAAGAAGTGGAAATGTCGTAAATACGATAGCCATTTGGATTTTGGCTTTAACTTAACTTAACGTCTTTATACTGCAGAGTCTGTATACAACCAGTTTCAAAATAACTTTTTGCTATTACACCTCGTTATAATTCTTTTTAATTTGTTATTTACATGTGCACATGTTGACGATGAAGAGAGACCACATTGTAATGCACTGTGTATTAACGTCTTGGCACCAGAGTGCATGGCTCCGAGTAAACTAAAACGCCACTTAGAAACCAGTCATGGAAACATGGCTGCTAAAATTCGAGATTATTTGACCAGAAAGTTAAATTAAATAGCAAAAAGCTACTTTTTCCCAGCATGTGTCAATACCAAACAATGCTTTGCTGGCATCAAACACGGTTACGTAAAGAATCGTCAAGTGTAAAAAGTCTCACACCATCGCTGAATAACTAATTATATGGCCTGCTGTAGATTTGGTGAACATTATGGTCGGTGAGTCTGCAAGGAAGCTGCCGTCGTAGCTGACTATGTCTAACGATACTCTTTTGGAGAGTCTGTGAGGAAGCTGTCGTAAAAGTTGACTTTGTCTAACGATACTTGATCGGTCTTCTTCTTTCTTCTTTGCGTTCAGGATTTTTTGGTCATGCTTTATCTGCAGGCCAGTTGCAATGATGAACTGTAGTCTTCACCAGGTCGGAGCGGCTGCCCCACAGCTTTTGTCTCAGCTCTGCACCCTCTGGCCAGGTCTGGCATCTCGCATCTTATTTTCCTATAAATTGGTCATTCCTGTAGAATATGCTCAGGGTTCTGGCATCCTATTCCACATGGGCACTCATTCTGCAAGGAAGCTGCTGTCGAAGTTGACTTTGTCTAACGATACTTGATCGATCAGTCTGCGAGGAAGCTGTCGTAGAAGTTGACTTTGTCTAACGATACTTTATCGGTGAGTCTGCGAGGAAGCTGTCGTAGAAGTTGACTTTGTCTAACGGTGCTTTCAGCACGTGATCGAGGTCCCCAATGATCAATTAATTGAAACAAATAAAATCTGTTTTAAAGAGCACTTATCAACTGCTTTGAAAAATACTTTCAAGAAGATAATATCGACAAGTTCTCGTGAATTCTTCTTCTTCTTCTTCTTCTTCGTTCGTTCTCAATCTCCCGCTACCAAACCCCGAAAAGGCTTAAGCAGCAGAATGTAATCCAGAGAACGGAATGCGTTGTGTCGTAGTTTACAGCTTGACTGCGATATTTGCACCTTTCGGTCCAACATATCTGACTTCAGCAAGCATTTTTTGAGTACCGGGTTTAGCATTCCCTCTTCCATCCCTTCTCCTTAGCCAGTCTGCCCTGCTGCAGCCTGTTATCCAGAATCACCGCGTGGAGGTGTAGAAGAGTCTTGGCAGCTCTGGTTCGCTGGCCATGACGTTAGCAGTCAGCTATGGGTCGCTGACCACTGCAGCTCATGCGCTGCTCAGCGTCTTGATCCCCTCGTGAATCCAAGACCCATTCAGAGACAAAGCACCATCTGTATTTACTTCCAAAGAAGAAATGAATCTTATTGAGGCGTAATGCGACATTACATTGAAAAGAGTAAGATGGCCGCACCTCAATGGTTGCGCTCTTGGCTCTCTCCGGTGTTTGTGTCGAGTTTTCCGATGTTTAGTGATTCCTGTTCGGATTATACTTCACAGCTCTTTGCCCAGGTGGTATAAAGGACTTTATTGACTTGATACAAAGAGTTATCGGGGCTTTATACAAGCAAAGAGTTATGGCGACTTGATATAAAGAATTATGGTGACTTGAAGAGTTATGGCGAACACTTGATACAAAGAGTTATGGTGACTTGATACAAATAGTTATGGTGACTTGATACAAAGAGTTATGGTGACTTGATACAAAGAGTTATGGTGACTTGATACAAAGAGTTATGGTGACTTGATACACAGAGTTATGGTGACTTGATACAAAGAGTTATGGTGACTTGATACAAAGAGTTATGGTGACTTGATACAAAGAGTTATGGTGACTTGATACAAAGAGTTATGGTGACTTGATACACAGAGTTATGGTGACTTGATACAAAGAGTTATGGTGACTTGATACAAAGAGTTATGGTGACTTGATACAAAGAGTTATGGTGACTTGATACAAAGAGTTATGGCGACTTGATACAAAGTTATCGTGGCTTTATAAAAGCAAAGAGTTATGGTGACGTGATACAAAGAGTTATGGTGGCTTGATACAAAGAGTTATGGTGACTTGATACAAAGAGTTATGGTGACTTGATACAAATAATTATGGTGACTTGATACAAAGTTATCGTGGCTTTATAAAAGCAAAGAGTTATGGTGACTTGATACAAAGTTATCGTGGCTTTATACAAGCAAAGAGTTATGTTGAAATGATTAAAACAATCCGTGCCAATCATTTTCTTCTATTTCCCGCTCCTGTAGGAGCATGAGACCACCACTGCGGTTAGTTTTCTACTGAAAAGAATGTAAAGTAATAAACACTCAAGGATGAAACCGCTTACTGGCGCATACATCTCGCTGCAAGAAAGAAGTGAGTTACAAGATTTAGCCAAAAGAGGGAGGGGGGGGGGGGGGGGTGGCTATACTTAGCCAAGCCTATTTTGGGCGCGAATGTTGCAGCGACAGTATGCAGTTCTGTTCCTAAGGAAACAGAAAGAAAAGGATACCTACACAGACATTTTCTTTCCCGCCTTCTGATACACCAGTTTTCCCAGCAGCCCGTCGTTCCTCTTCAAATCTGTGAACCTAAGGATTACCAGAAACAATATATTATCACGTTATGTCTTTTCTCAAAGTACACAAAACAGTATATACAACAATTACAGTCATTAATGGATAGATCAGTTGGTTTCTAAAGTGGCTGACAGATCGCTGTCATGTGGATCCGTTCCAATACAACCTGCAGACACCGTAAAGCACTTTTACCAATCAGACCAGGGTACAACCGCCAAGTTCCTTACTGGTCGTGTCCGGGCACGACGTCATACAGCGTTCAGGCAGTAAGTAACTTGGCGATTGCACCCTGGTCGTGTCCGGGCACGACGTCACACAGCGTTCATCCAGTGTTCAGTGAATTGAATTTGCCTTGCCGTTCGCCTTCAGCCTGTCGCTCTCGTCAAATGTTTCCGGAAAGTAGGGACCAATCATCAGATGACCTGGATCGTGTACCGCACCGCAGATACCTTAACTTAACTTAACGTTTGTTCTACTGATTTAGAAGACGCATCAGAGTCTGTAGACAACCAGTTACATTTGCATTACCCTGCTCTAAAAACTATGCGCATCCATTCTATTCTTAAATGTATTAATTATCCCTGCCTCCACTACTTCCTGTGAAAATGCATTCCAAGCATTCACCACTCTCTGACTAAAGAAATATTTTCTAATATCCAATCTGAACCTTTCTTTAGCTAATTTGTAGCTATAACCTCTTGTTCTCGTTGGTCGTTGTATTTTGAAAAAACAAACTTGTTAGGGTAATTTGTTTTTCTTTGATCATCTATAAACCTATATTAAGTCACCTTAAATTCTTCTCTTTTCAAGGCATTTTAAGCCGGTTTTTTTGAGTCTTTCCTCGTAACTGTAATTCTGGAATCCCACTATCAGTTTTGTCGCTCTTCTTTGTATCCTTTTCAGCATGTTGATATCCCCTCTATGATAAGGACTCCACACCTGTACACAGTACTCAAATCTAGGTCTAACTAAAGCTTTATACATTTCGACTATCACTTCCTCACACCTATGTTTAATATTTCTTTTTATTATACTTAACATTGCAATTGCCTTATTCACTGCTACCTGGACTTGCTTACTCACTTTACCTGTAAGCTCTATTATAACCCGTAGGTCCCTTTCCTTATCTATCTTTCTAATATTGTTCTCGCCGATTCTGTAATTATGTTCCATATTGGATCTACCCATGCAGACCATAGACCATCTCTTCATGTTCCTCCTACATCCTGATACATTAGTTCGAAGTCTATTGTCTTTCAAAGTGAGTAGGGTAAGTGATGGTTCCCCCGAAGCTTGATCCCTGGGTCCTGTATCATTTCATGCAATAATTTAAAGCGACGACGTTCAGAGCTTTACTGTATGGGCTTTGTTGATGTTGGGAAACTATTCCTGGATTTTAGTCTTGTAATCTTTTCATGATGTCCAAACATTGGTTGTCTCGGGCCATTTTTCTGTTTCTCTCGTTCAATTTCAGCCGTCAAGACTCTTATGTAGAGCTATGCCAATTATAAGGTATATTTTAGCAGTGGGGCTGGATTTTAGGCATCCTGATCAACACGAGAGCACCATGACTCGTCAAGTTCTTTAACACAAACACGTAAACAATGGCTGAATCATACTGTAAGAACTGCAGCAGACAAGTGGTGGAGGCAGAAAAACACACATTTCTTGATTGCGTATATCTATCAGAGTTGATGAAGTGCTTATATCTATCAGAATTGATGAAGTACTTACATCTGAATTGATGAAGTGCTTACATCTATCAGAATTGATGAAGTACTTACATCTATCAGAATTAATGAATTGTTTATATATATCAGAATTGATGAAGTGCTTATATCTATCAGAACTAATGAAGTACTTATATCAGAATTGATTAAGTACTTATATCAGAATTGATGAAGTGCTTATATCTATCAGAATTGGTGAAGTGCATATATATATCAGAATTGGTGAAGTGCATATATATATCATAATTGATGAAGTGCTTATATCTTTCAGAACTAATGAAGTACTTATATCTATCTGAACTAATGAAGTGCATATATCTATCATAATTGATGAAGTGCTTATATCTATCAGAATTGGTGAAGTGCATATATATATATATCAGAATTGATTAAGTACTTATATCAGAACTAATGAAGTGCTTATATCTATCAGAATTGATAAATTGCTTATCTGTATCAGAATTGATGAAGTGACACAACCACTCCATCACCCTGAACGGAGATGGAAGAAAATATGAATATTTCACAGACGTGTTCCAGGGACAAGAATCGATCTGTCGATACATTAAGCGGAGACACTTAGCTTCTTTTGACTCAACAGAGTCTGTATACAACTAGCTTCTTCTACTCCACTTGGACTAAACATAAACATGTGCACAAAACAGCTGAGAAAACTGCCTCAACAAGCTGCCTATATTAGTCTGTCTTAAAGATCCCCTCACCCCACCTACACCCCCCCCCCCCCCAATTGCCTAACCCAGCAATAGAACAACTGCCGTAATTAAAACTAGTTTGTTCCTTTTTCGTTTTTAAATCGGCTTGTGTATTTTGTTTTGCAATTAATCGGTTTTGTATACTGGTAGTCCATTTGATTGATTTGTGATTTATTGGTGATTGATTCATCGTATACATCGAAGTGAAAATTAGGGCCGCCATTACAGCTGGCCCCCTGACAGGAAGCAAGTATCCAAGATACGAGTCTGAAAGTATGTCACAAACTGATATGTCGTTGGTAGTTTTTCAAAAGTGTTATAATATGGTAGCAATATCTAGCTTTATGATTACTGTAGACAGCAGAGGATGAAGATTCCGTGGCGAAGTGGTTAAGCCGTCGGCCTCGTGATCAGGTGGTGTGGGTTCGACTCCGGACTTCGCTGTCTTTTTCACGGGTGCTTGATGCGGAGTCCCCTGCATCTCGTAGTCGCCCCCTAGTCGTCTTGTCCTTGACTTGCCACTGGGGTCGGGCGGCACGAGACGAGAGAGTGAGGATTACAAGTAACGCAGTTAATCCTTACTAAAATATAACGCTAGCAAAATAAATTATGCCATCATCGTCTACGATGAACGGCGGCTTTTGCCTTTTGAGAAAGCAGAGGCAAGATGTCGCATGCACATGCGCAGCTCAAATACAAAATGGCGTCCGAGCTGACATAGTGTGCAATGATCAGCGCGCAGTTTTTCTGAAACGTTGCAAAGCTAGGTCGATACAAGCTAGATCGATGCAAGCTAGGTCGATGCAAGCTAGGTCGATGAAAGCTAGGTCGATTCAAGCTAGGTCGATTCAAGCTAGGTCGATACAAGCTAGGTCGATACAAGCTAGGTCGATGCAAACTAGGTCGATACAAGCTAGGTCGATGCAAGCTAGGTCGATACAATTTCTTGAAGGACGGGAACATGATTGTTGGTGAAGTCGTTCTGTTCAGAAGCACATGTGCGCGGGAGGTGTGGTGGGGTTGGAAGGGAGGGGGGGGGGGTGGTGGTGTAGAGGTAAAGATAATTATAGCTAACAGACGAGTAACGATAGAACAGTTAAGCAACTGCAATAATGTGTCCGCATTGTTTAACTTACAGTATAATGCATGATCGATTATTTTTCCAGAAAGTCTGCTTGCAGTGGTTGCCCATACAACTGACTGACGAACACAAAATGGAACTGTCCTTGCACCGATAAAGCGATGGATAAGTCTTGCACCGATAAAGCGATGGATAAGTCTTGCACTGATAAAGCGATGGATAAGTCTTGCACCGATAAAGCGATGGATAAGTCTTGCACTGATAAAGTGATGGATAAGTGTATCGATGTTGGTGGAAATTATGTTAAGAAAAAAAGAGGCTATGTAAATGTAATAGTAAATGGTTTTCAGGTTCGTGGCTAGAATGACAATTTAAAAAAAAAATGTCATCTATAACCTATTTACTGACTTCCTCATTTGCGTGTTTTTTTTAAAATAGCAACGATTTTACATGATGAGGGTGCTGGTCGTATGCACACATCGCTTCAGTCGCCTTCTATTACGCGTCTGGAAGGTTACTGTGGTCCTATTTGTTTCGAATAGGGCACCAGTCTGGTTATTTGTCCACAAGGCAAAATATACTGATCATAAATGTTAGTCAGGGTCAGACAAAATATACTGATCAGACATGTTAGTCAGGGTCAGACAAAATATACTGATCAGACATGTTAGTCAATCAGGCACAATATACTGATCAGACATGTTAGTCAATTAGGCAAAATATTCTGATCAGACATGTTTGTCAATCAGGCACAATATACTGATCAGACATGTTAGTCAATCAGGCACAATATACTGATCAGACATGTTAGTCAATCAGGCACAATATACTGATCAGACATTTTAGTCAATCAGGCACAATATACTGGTCAGACATGTTAGTCAATCAGGCACAATATACTGGTCAGACATGTTAGTCAATCAGGCACAATATACTGATCAGACATGTTAGTCAATCAGGCACAATATACTGATCAGACATGTTAGTCAATCAGGCACAATATACTGATCAGACATGTTAGTCAATCAGGCACAATGTACTGGCCAAGACCATTATCGCGACTTCCACATAGTCCTCCCCGGAAACGGGTTGTTTTTAATGGCAGCCTGACTAACGAGCGAGGGATCGACCTGATCCGCGTAGTAGTGAGCGACACGCAGATGAAGCCAATCATAGCACAACCGCCTGGAGATCCCCGGTCCACCTTGATCAACACGCTCGGAATGTGGAGCAAGGCTACGCAACTGGGCGTCCTTTTAAGGGCGCACAAAAGGAGTAATCCTACTCATTGTGGGCAAACAACAACAACAACAACAACAGCAACAACGATCCACGAAGAAATATGGAGTACAAGGATGTACGCTGAAATATAATTGCTTGTATAATGGGTACCGGCATCGCCCCCACCCCCTCTCTCTCTTTCAGCAAAGTGTCTGTTTCCTTTTTGTCATTTTAATTCCTTGGTCCGCCCCTGCTTCACAATTTATTTTGCCTTTCTGTTTGTAACTGTTTAAAACCAAATTGGGGGCTGGTTTTCTGTAGGGGATTTAAACAAAGACAGATAATTCTGTTCTTCTTATTATTAGTAATCAGCTTCCCTGAGCGATCATCTTTCGTGGATTCTAGTTAATAGTGATGTGAGTCCCGTGGCTTTCCTTTCCATCCGGGCAAGAAACCAGAAAATGTACCCACCACCTTAAAAAAACGATTCTCTCAAACCTCTATACCGTTCGTCTCCTGTTCAGACATGTTTGTCAGTCGGAGGTTGGGTGTAGACGATACTCCCTGGTTTAGTCATGGCTTTAGATTCCCGCTCGGAATTGGTATTCGGTATCGCCCTGTAGACATTCACCGCCTTCAGGCTGTTTCGATTCCTGGTAACTGGATATTGAGTAGGAAAGATTGGAAACACTACGTTCTACCAAGCGATACCCCCGCTAAGCTTAGCGTTATCGGTTCAGCGCACAAATTCTCTGGAAAATGACTTTCCTTGCCTAATTATCCTGCCAGTTTCCCATGAGACATCGGGATACAACATATCCCCTTCCAACAGATTTCTACTTTAAGCGCAAGCATTATTTAGGGGGTGTACCCAAGTTGTGTCAGAGTTGAAAAGAGTAGGACTACTGTGCATCTCCCAATCATGTCGTAAAACGCGAATGCAGAGGGTTGTGAGTGTGGCTAGGAACCTCTTCATGTAGAAAAATTGCTATGAAACGGAAACAGGCTTCCTGAAAAGAAGGTTTAGTGTGGGTCCTATGCTTCATCTAGTGTAAAAAGGCAAGCCAATCAATCGATCACAATCAATCAATCAATCTATCGATCATAATCAATCAATCAATCTATCATAATCAATCAATCAATCGATCGATCATAATCAATCAATCGATCATAATCAATCAATCAACACAATAGAGAGTCTCTACGTGGTTCAATAATCTTACACGTATAACAATTAAATATATTTTGAGGCAATGTTGTGTCCCAACGACATTCTATATATCGGAGAGGAGAAGGAGGAAGAAGAAGGAGGAAGAACACGAACACAAAGAAGAACAAAAAGAATAAGAAGAAGCAGAAGAAAAGGAAGGAACAGCAGAAGAAACTGAAAAAAAAGAAAAAGAAAGAGGGAAGTTAAAAAAAAAGGGAATTAGAAAATGGAAAAGAAGGGAAAAACGGAGTAAAAAATTGAAACAAAAGATGGAATCCAGGTAGAAAAATTAAAGAAGAAAAATAAGATTAGGAAAAATAATTTTTAAAAAGGGGATTGAACAAAACCAGAACGGAGGATGAATGAAATTGGAGAAGAAAGAAACACGAAAAAGAGGGAAAAGAAGAAAAAGGTAGGAGAAACAAAAAAAAAGGGACAGAAGAAGGGACTTGGCATATGGAATGGGAAAAACAGCAAGCAGAAACAGACGACGATCACGTATCATATATCTGGATGACGATAAAAGACAAACCTTCAAAAACAATGGTGTCCTTGGTATGAGAAACTGACATTTTCTTATAAGGAAGAATAAAAACAGAAGAAGAACAAGAAAACAGGGAGATGAAGAATAAAAAAAAAAGAGGAGAATAAAAAAAGAAAAGAAGAAGAGGAAGAACAAGAAGAAAAGGATAAAGAAGAAGAAGAGAAAGAAAAGAAGAAGATTGATGATGAAGAAGACGAAAAAAAAGAAAAGAAAAGAAGGAGAAGAAGATAATAAAGAAGAAAAAAAGAACAAGATGAAGAGAAAAAATAACAAGAAGATGAAAGACAAATATGAAAAAGGCAAAAACAAAAGATGAAGAAAAACAAGAAGAAGGAGCACTAGAAGAAGAAGACGAAGAAGAGGAACGATAAATTAATTAAATTATAAACGAAGAAAAAGAGGAAGGACAACTTTTAAAAGAAGAGGTAAGAAAGAAAAATGTATGCAGGAAAATAAAAATGAAAAAGAACAAAAGAAGAAGAAGAAGAAGAAAAGAAGCAGAAGAAAAGAAAAAAGAAGAAATTAATACACTTTAAACAGAAGAGAAAGAGGAAGTACACATTTTAAAAGAAGGAGCAGGCTTACTTACTACTTCACTTAATAAGCGACCTTACAGTCCTGCACTTTTGGAAGCACTCACCAGGGAGGCTGTAGAAAGCATTAAGCGCGCTCTATTAAATGAAACGTCTGACAGACTGTAAGTGCAGAATGCCTTCTCAGCTTCCAGAATAAATAACTCGAGTGATTGGTTACCTCTGGAGAGTGATTTGTGTGTAAGGATGTTCGTCTAGTTTAGGGGAGCAAGGGAGGGGATGTTCATTAAGTTTCTTGGCGCAAAGAATGATCGTTTAGTTTCTTGGCGCAAAGAATGATCGTTTAGTTTCTTGACGCAATGAATGGTCGTTTAGTTTCTTGGCGCAAGGAATGGTCGTTTAGTTTTCTGGACACAAAGGCTTGTTTTGCTTTGTTTATTAACGCCAAAAATGCAAACAATATTTCTGAAAGTTTCTATTTTTATCAGACGACGCATTTACTCGCAAACTGAACACAAGAAATAGAGCGGAGTTTTTTTCTGAACTTTCTATGGTTGATGTCTAGATAAACACTACTTATTTAAGTCGGTGTGTCGTTCCCTTCATGTGTTATGGGCATACGATTGTGCGTCGAGACTGGAAAGTGCTTAGAAATTATTCATACCTAGCTGTTACACTGTTAATGACGCAATCGAGACAAAATAGTGTAAGATAGTGATTTTCTGTTGAGTTAGAAGGTGATTATTTTTTTTTAAATCTCACGTACATGGTCACTGGATTAGGTAAAGTGTATGGCTGATAGGATGCACGAAAACACGATAAAGTACCGCGCGCGCGTATGTGTGTGTGTGTCTGTGTGTAACTTAACTTAACGTCTTTATACTGGTTTAGAAGACCCTGCGGAGTCTGTATACAACCAGTTTCCTTTACATTTCCTTACTCTAAAAGCTATGTGCATCAAATATATTCTTAAATGCATTAATTATCACTACCTCCACTACTTCCTGTGGCAATGCATTCCACGCATTCAATACTTTCTGTGTATAAATCATGTTCAAAATACAGGGTCCGATGATGCTTATAAGAATCATTGATCCACCAAAATCGGGCAGTGGAACCAAATTGGTTGTGATGGCAATGGTCAATTTTTTAGTTGGGTCAGAGAAAGCTGAGCCTGGGTAAGGGAAAGCTGAGCCTGGGTAAGAGAAAGCTGAGCCTGGGTAAGGGAAAGCTGAGCTTGGGTAAGGGAAAGCTGAGCCTGGGTAAGGGAAAGCTGAGCCTGGGTAAGGGAAAGCTGAGCTTGGGTAAGGGAAAGCTGAGCCTGGGTAAGGGAAAGCTGAGCCTGTGTAAGGGAAAGCTGAGCCTGGGTAAGGGAAAGCTGAGACGTGGTCAAGGAATCTTAATCTGGGTAAGGGAAAGCTGAGACGTGGTCAGGGGAATCTTAATCTGGGTAAGGGAAAGCTGAGGCGAGGTAAGGGAAAGCTGAGGCGGGGTCAGGGGAATCTTAATCTGGGTAAGGGAAAGCTGAGGCGGGGTCAGGGAAATCTTAATCTGGGTAAGGGAAAGCTGAGGCGGGGTCAGGGAAATCTTAATCTGGGTAAGGGAAAGCTGAGCCTGGGTAAGTGAAAGCTGAACATGGGTAAGAGAAAGCTGAGACGTGGACAGGGGAATCTTAATCTAGGTAAGGGAAAGCTGAGCTTGGGTTAGGGAAAGCTTAACATGGCTAAGGGAAAGCTGAGACGTGGTCAGGGGAATCTTAATCTGGGTAAGGGAAAGCTGAGCCTGGGTAAGGGAAAGCTGAGCCTGGGTAAGGGAAAGCTGAGTCTGGGTCAGGGAAAGCTGAGTCTGGGTCAGGAAAAGCTGAGCCTAGGTAAAGGAAAGCTGAGCTTGGGTTAGGGAAAGCTGAATCTGGGTAAGGCAAAGCTGAGCTTGGGTTTGGGAAAGCTGTCTGGGGCAGGGAAAGCTGAGCCTGTGTCAGGGAAAGCTGAGCCTGTGTCGGTGAAAGCTGAGTCTGGGGCAGGGAAAGCTGAGTCTGGGTCAGGGAAAGCTGAGTCTGGGGGCAGGGAAAGTTGAGAATGGGTCAGGGGAAAATAAGCAAAAATATAAGCAGAAATACAAGCGCTAATACAAGCAATAATAGAAGGAGAAGAAATACAAACTGAAACACTAGCAAAAATACAATCAATGATACAAGTAATAGTACAATGTATGAACAGTTAAGAATAAGGTAAGGTGAGGTGAGGAGTGATTATTATTTGGAAACTATAAGAAGTGAAATGTGTAGCGATGTGCTACTAAAGCGGACATGAGAACAAGTGGAAGCGAAGATATCAAAATAAGATTTTAATAATAGCTGTCTATCGCAAGCGATGATAACAGCAGCAGTCAGACAAGTTGTGCTGTACTCCACCAGTGAGTTCGGAGCTGGCTGTATTGTCCAATTCTGTCACGGAAAATCCTTTCACATACGTAGCATTTAATGTCAGTTGTTTTGTCTTTACGCAAAGCGCGTTTTTTCTGTGCTACGGATGTCCGGCGCTCCTCAGCCATGGAGGTGCCTCTGGTGGTAGTTCTATGCCATGCCTTGCTGTCCTGTGCGAGACATTTCCATGCGTTTGCATCGATGCTGAAGTGTGTCAGAGATACTTTGAGGGAGTTTTTGAAACGCTTCTTTTGGCCACCGGCTTGACGCAGGCCATCCTTCAGCTCACCATACATTAGTTGTTTTGGGATGCGGTTGTCTGGCATGCGCACGACATGATCGCCCACCTAATCTGGGTCTTCTGCAACAGTGTAGGGATGCTCGACATTTTGCCTTGATGAGGATATCGGTGTCTGTTACCCTATCCTGCCACTTTATTTTGTACAATCTATGGAGGCGCTGTAGTCAGGTCCAGATAGTCATGTACAGCCCAGGCTGCTGCTCTTGGCATTTCTCCTGAAGTTGCCGAGCCATGAATATCATATCCGCGACCGTATCTGAAGCCACACGGACTCTCTGGAAGAAGACCATGTTCTAGGTGAGTGGTCAATCTTTTGAGGAGAACTCGTGCCAGTATCTTGCCAGTAGTCGATAGGAGGGAGATTCCTCTGTGGTTATCACAAGATGGACGGATTCGCTTGAACAAATGGGCGTGGTAGCATCCTTCAGTTCTTGTGGGACAGACTCAGTGGTCCATATTGTGTTGTATAACTGAGTCTCTGTGTTAGGACACAACTATCTACTTTGTAGATGTCAGCTGGTATTAGGTCCGCACCTGCGGCCTTCCCATTTGATAGCTGGTTGATTGCAGCTCTGACCTCGATATTTCGAGAAACGACTAGTTCATTGTTCACGGGTGTCTGAGGCAGGCGTTCTATTGCCTCGTCGCAGACGGAGATCAGTTGGTTGAGGACCGTGCCGAAGTGTTCTGCCCAGCGCTCCAGCATTCTCGGTTTGTCTGTCAGCAGTTCTGAGCCATCTGCATTTAGAATTGGAGTTCCATACGATGGCCGAGGGGCATAAACCGTCTTTAAATCGTCATTTTGTGTCGTTTCTGTCAGCATAAATTTGGATTTCATCTGCCTTGTTTCCGAACCACGAGTCCTTCATGCTCCTGATCTTTCATTGGACCACTCTTCGTATGGTTGTGAAGGCCATCTCTATGAATGCAGACGATGTGTCCCTCTCATGAGCTCTAAAAGCTAACTTTTTCCCTTAATAAGGGATATGATTTCTACGTCGTTCTCATAAAACCAGTCTTGATGTTTACGTGTCGTGTATCTAATGTGTTCAGAGACGGAGGAGTATACAGTCGCTAATGGTGGCCCAGTCTTCGTCTACATTGGTCTGACCGAGCTTTAGTTTACCATCTAGACCCCCTAGAAGTCCTTCAGTGATCGTCATGCTTTGCAGTTTTGTGGTGTCTAACTTCTTTTTCATTTGCCTTCCATCCCGATGCCGGCTCCTGGGTTTGATATAGAGAAGTTCAGTCTGGATACGGTGAGCCTGTAGCAATGCACCACAGCTTCTGTGACTCTTACATCGCGTCAGTCAGTCCTCCTGGTCATAACATAATCAATTAAGTACCATTGTTTTGATCTAGGATGCATCCTTGTTGTTTTACTCCGTGTGGGAAACATTGTATTCGTGATTGTTAGGTCATGGGGTGCACATAGCCCAAGCAATAAAAGACCATTACTATTGCACTTCCCTGTACCGTGCACACCGAGTATTGCACTTGCCTGTACGTGCACACCGAGTATTTCACTTCCTTGTACCGTGCACACCGAGTATTACATCCCAGATCCGATGGTCGGTCCTCACTGTGGCGGCGTGGCGTTGAAGTCGCCGATGAGGACTAGCTTCTCAGACTTTGGGACGAACGAGAGGACAATGTCAAGTTCTTCGTAGAATTTGTATTTGCATCATCTGAGTTGGTCATCGTCAGTGCGTAGACACAGATCACGGTGGCATTGTGGTTTCTTCCCAATGGGATTTGCAAAGTCATAATTAAATCATTTATTTCCCTTGAAAGCTTTGCGAGGTCGTGTGCAAGGGTAGATTTGATGGCGAACAGCGCACCATGGCACCAAGAACCTCACGATCGACGCGTGGAACGTGCGTACTTTCCTCGACAACCCTAGGAGATCGGAGAGACGATCTGTACTTGTGTCCAGAGAACTCAACTCACCCGCTATGGTGTTGACCTAGTTGGTCAAAATAAAATTTTAAGAAATAGCAAAATCACCACCCATAGAGCATAGAGAAATGTACATAATAATAACTACATTTCTCTGTGCTGTATGGTTGATAATGTGGTCATAATTAATCATGAATACTCTGTTAACTATTTTTATTTACTATTATGTTAGATTACCCCCATAATGCAATTATTTCAATTATTTGGCAAGTTACAGAATTTATCCAACCCATACTAAAGTTTGTGTTTGAGGGAACCTCGCTCCAAGGTTTGAGTTAACAGAGAATCGATTTAACCACTGGACTAACCGTACCACGGACAGAATGAGAACATTTAGCTACATCATTTTACGCTCAGTTTGCGAAAGTCTGTCCAGCCAGTTATTTGTAATCAAGTGAACCATGCGTGCCAGTGTCTCTATTCCGTGTTTGGTGGATAAAACAAAGTCAGTTCGCCCTAGCAGATGGTGGACAACGAAACAAACTTGTTTTTCTATACGATACGTATAACCCAGTCAAAACCGCTTGTTAAGTGCATAATTGACAATTGTTTGATTCAACATTTAGATAAAACTACCAAAGGCAAAAACACACTCGACCTAGTATATACGACAGAGGGAAATATGATTGAAAACGTTACCGTTGGGGAACTGTTTGGCTCACGTACCATCAGATCATCCGTTAGGATCTTATAGCAAGGAAGTAAACATAAACACGCGAACATACGACTACTCTGACAGATGTTAAGAGGATGAAAGAAGCAGCGAGCCACATAATCTGGAAAATATTATCAGTGGAACGAACGTTGAAAAAAAGTAGCAAATAGTTCCCAAACATTTCTAGAAAAGTTAAACGAGGAACGTGTTCCATTTTGGGAAAGTAATCCCCAAACGTAACAATTGAAAAACTGCATGTAGATTTGTAGTTTAATAAAGAAGAGCTAAATATAAATCATGTACAAAATATATTAAGGCAGGTATATCGAATGAAACATTTTTTAAAAATTGGGACCAGCAAAACATAACTCATAAAGTGCATAAACCAGCACAAATAAACTTAAAACTTTCTCATTGTGTTTATGTGTGGAGTAATTATCGTAGAGGGGGTATACGTATGCTGGAAAGGATTGATAGTGGGATGTTGGAATTTTGACGAAAGACTCAGAAAAACCTAGTAAATTGTTTGCAATATTGCTTGTAGTTTTGCTTGTATAATTGCTTGCACGTATAAGCATTGCTGCTTGCGTTCTTGCCTGCATTATTGTCTACCTTATTGATTGCGTCCACATATCTGTCCATTTGCACGTATGCATCTGTTTATTTATTTAAAATTATTAATTAATTTACGGAAATAGATGAAATCTACATTACACCCATCTCTGTGTGTATGTGTGCATACATATGTGTATGTATATGCCCCAAGGACCTCTACACCTCACGGTAGAAGAGGAGCGACTAAGTAAGTAAGAAAGTATATGCCCCAAGGACTGGTATATTCGCAGTCCATTGGCATTCAAACTCAAGAAAAATCCTGCGTGGTCTCAATCCTGCTTTACGGCTCCAAAACCTGGGCATTACTAAAACATGACATACGCAACCAACAATGTATCCTGGCCATCCGAAAGCATGGCTACATCCGCAATCTAGGTCAGATGTTATAACATACGCTGGAGAAGGAGTTGGTCTGACGTACGTTTACGTTGAAATGCGTGTTGTACTTATAAAGTTTGTCTGTGTCGTGATGGCTGTCTCTGTCAGCTACTTAGAACTTCCGACAGCTGATGTAGGTAGTCTTTATCTTGCTGTAGCTCGCAGCTCCCGGGCATTGTGATGCCTGGACTAGGAACAGACGCATTCGTCATGTTCGTGGCTCGTGCTGCAAGTCTAGAGCAAATGGAGTGAAGGACACGACAGTGGTGCAGATTCTAAGAGCCAACCACAAGAAGATTCATGAGTGTGTTTCAAAGGATATGATTGATTCGAATGTATCAAATGAAGAATCCAAGATGATACTGGACGAGGGTAGAGTGATACAAGAATATGATTGAGACAATTCAATGAAGAATGGAGTGGTAGAGCGAAATCGGGCAGTTCCGTCGGACCAGAACCCGAACATATTCTATTTAACCAGTTCGGGTTAAGAAAATAAAATCATAGGATGTCTCGATTTAGAAACTTCCAACATCATCAACCTGGGATGGGGTAAGCTGAGGCGGGGTAAGCTGGGACGGGGTAAGCAAGCGGGGGTGGGGTGGCGGAGTAAGCTGGGACGGGGTAAGCTAAAGCAGGGTAAGCTGGAACGGGGTAAGCTGGGACGGGGTAAGCTGGGGCGGGGTAAGCTGGGACGGGGTAAGCTGGGACGGGGTAAGCTGGGGCGGGGTAAGCTGGAGCAGGGTAAGCTGCGGCGAAGTAAGCTGGGGTGGGGTAAGCGGAACCAGAGGAGAGTGGTAACCGAGCCATAGGCGGGGTGGGGGAACCGAAACTGGGGTGGAGGTTGCCAAGCCAGGGACAGGGGGAGAAGCCAAGATTGGGGTGCGTGGGGATATCCTAGCCTAACCGAGCCAGCTGCGCTAAGGTGGTAGCCGATCCTGGGGTGGGGCAACAAATGTACCATTTGCCCTCTTCGTATTATACCGATAACTGTTATTATTCTAAATGTCACTGCCACCGTAGGAGCTTGTGATCGATACAGTTGCACAACAGATCTGTAGTCTGAACAGCATAGAAACAAATGAAATCAAGCGTAGAATAGCGTGTTATGAAATAAAAATCGTTTCCTTTGCCCCAAGCCAGGGACGCAGTTTATTTCCATTTCCTGCGTCGGTGCTTTTTCATGCACAGAATGTAACTTGTTCGTTTCTTCGTGCATCGATGTGTGTCTATTTTCGTTTGGCTTGGCTTCGTTCGTTCTAAATCTCCCGCTACCAAATCCTGACACAGGCTTAAGTAGCAGAATGTAGTCCAGAGAACGGAATGCGCTGTGTCGTAGTTTACAGCTTGACTGTGATATTTTGCACCTTTCGGTCCAACACATCCGACTTCAATAAGCATTTTTTTGAGTACCGTGTTAGCATTCCCTCTTCGATCCCTTCTCCTTAGCCAGTCTGCCCTGCTGCAGCCTGTTATCCCGGATCACCGCATGGAGGTGTAGAAGGGACTTGGCAGCTATGGTTCGCTGGTCCCGACGCTAGCAGTCAGCTATGGGTCGCTGACCACTGCAGCTCATGCGCTGCCCAGCATATTTTTGTTTGACATCGTCATGTTCATATGTGGTTTAATCTCTGATAACGGTCTTCTCGTCGTAATGTGAACATGTGTCGCTACACCTTAGTCTTGTCTTGTCCATGTTTGTCGTGAGTCGGCGTGGGGGAGGGGGGGGGGGGGGGCTGTAGTTTTCTGTCCAGGACCGGGTACCCATCGCTGAAGAAGTCCTCGTCCAATAACGATTAAGAATATCCGAAACATTTCATGTACATCTGGTTCCTGGTCTGCCAAGGTTTCAAAAACTCGATCCATGTGCGTTATATGCATACGTGGGTAGTTGATCAGGTTGCATTCTCATTAGGTGTCCGGGTACTCGCGTCTTACTTCACCCCAAACAGAATCCACGGGCTCCGATCGTACGTAACTTAACTTAACAACGTCTTTATACTGGTTTAGAAGACTCTGCAGTCTGTATACAACCAGTTTCATTTACATTACCTTGCTCTAAAAGCTATGCACATTCAATTTATTCTTAAATGCATTAACTCTCCCTGCCTCCACTATCTCCCGTACATTCCAAGCATTCACCACTCTCTGACTAAACAAATATTTCTTAATATCTAATCTGGACCTTCCATTTCGGGTTAAGGGGAGGACAGGTCGATATAATTGTATTTTAAATAAATAAGTAAAGACTTAAATCAAGATAAAAGTGTATTAAATATGGTTATAATCTTTTGTGCGATGTGTTAGGATTAGTATTAGGTTTAGGTTATGGTTTTAATTAGGGTTAGATAACATGGTTCTTATTACATCATCTGACAGCATCCATAATGCCATGCTAATGCAGAAACTTAATGATACTCTCCATATCATAGACCGACGTTAACAGATTAAAGAAATTAATTTCTAAGATGGCAGGAAATGTCAAGTTAATGTGATGTGAAGCGGAAGTAGAAATTCTCAGCTTTTATCACAGAATGTTTGACACCGCCAACAGTTAAAAAGTGGAACTATTTTGTGACGGTTAACATGTGGAACTATTTTGTGACGGTTAACAAGTGGAACTATTTTGTGACGGTTAACATGTGGAACTATTTTGTGACAGTTAACGTGTGGAACTATTTTGTGACGGTTAACAAGTGGAACTATTTTGTGATGGTTAACAAGTGGAACTATTTTGTGACGGTTAACATGTGGAACTATTTTGTGACAGTTAACATGTGGAACTATTTTGTGACGGTTAACAAGTGGAACTATTTTGTGACGGAAAACCACGCGGTGACAGCGGACGGAATCGCACGGCAAGAGGGACAGACAGAAGCCAAGAGAGAAAAAATTGGAAAGCTTGAATGAATGGCGTGGAAGTCGATCAAAGACGGAACTCATAAACGACAAACATGATAAGAGGAACCGGAAGTCGATGATCACCAGCACCAACCTGCAGGGAACTTTGTCATGTTCTCTATTCTCTGACTGACACCAGCTTCTCTGCCTGGCAGGTCAGATTTTCACCTAGACTGCTTTCATCTGTGGTTTTCGAACGCAGTTAACCCCGTGCGTCCTTGTTGTATAGCCTCGGAGACAGCTACTTTACCTTGTGTGAATGAGAGTTCATTCGAGATTTGGATCCAGGGAGCACATACATACAGTAGGACATGCTCTACAAGCCTGTTGGCTCTTCAAAAAGGATATAGTGACAGCATGACCGTCAATAACCCACTGAGAGACATTGTTTGGCCACGATTAGGCGCATGAGAGATCGCCAAGTTTTATGTGAGTGATACAGTTACAGTCACGAGAGAAGTGTTGGACAGACCGTTAGTTTTATTAGGGCGATAGATTGGACTATCTGAGTGATACAATTATGGTGACGAGAGATGGGTGTGACAGACTTAGGTTTATGAGGGCGATAGATGGGACTATTTGAGTGATACAGTTACAGCCACGAGAGAAGTGTTGGACAGACCGTTAGTTTTATTAGGGCGATAGATTGGACTATTTGAGTGATACAATTATGGTGACGAGAAATGCGTGAGACAGACCGCTAGGATTATGAATGCGATAGATGGAACTATTTGAGTGAAACAATTATGGTGATGAGATAAGCATGGAGCAGCTATTTTTATGAGGCAATCAATGTGACTATTTGAAAGATAAAATTATGGCGGCGAGAAATGCATAGGCCGCTTATTGTGAATAAAGGCGATATATTTGATCATTTGATACCATTATAGGGCGAGAGAGAACTTAATTTAACTTAACGTAGCTCATACTGGTTTAGAAGACTCATCAGAGTCGGTATATAACTAGTTACATAGATATTCGTTAAGCGATGTGCGAGTCCGTCTAGACACTAGAGCTAGGTAGACATACAGCCAGTTAGGCGCCATCTGTGCTGCTCTTAACAAATCACCTGGGGGAAGGTACAAATAATTTTGGTGGATTTTTAGCTATACATTTTTTATTCTTTTGTCCGGGCAGCGGCCGTTAAACCTACTCTTTCCGATTTCTAACTGCCAAGGGATTTTTAACGTGCTTGCTCGACATTGATTACGGGAGTCTGATCTCTCTACCTGCAAGGTTACCACAACCAGATTCTAGTGTGACCTACGAAGAGTCCATAAGGTTTATTAGGGCCAGATACATGGCCAAATGGGAAACAGAGCATACTGGCTACACAAAAAATGATGCCTATTACCAGTTGAACATAAGAGAGCAGGTCGTGGTCTTCAGACTCCGCGCAGACCACAACAGACTGAGGTACCATCTTTTCAATAAACTGAAGATAGGGTGCTATTGACGAATGCACCTGTGGTACAGGGAAAATGACCGCTGAATATCTGCTGCAAAATTGCCCGACATACGAGGACCAGAGAAAGCACATGTGGCCATCACCAGTGGCAACACTAGACAAGCTCTATGGCAGTGTCGACAGCCTCAGGATGACAGCTGCTTTCTTCGAACAAATTCAAGTTGACCTCTGAAAGCGTACGAAGAAAAAGATCTTGCTACCCAGAGATGAGGGGAATTTTTATAAGACGTGAAAAAAATCCTGTCTCCCCCGTGATTTGAGCATGCGACGGGGGCGGAGGACATGTTCTTAGAAATGACAGCAACTGTCTCCCTCTGCAAGCAGTTATGTGGTCCCCATTTGGCAGCAGGAAAAGAGGAAGGCCGAATTATATTCTCCGGAGAACAATATTCACAGAGAACTCTACTGTGGGCTTGAACAACATTCATGAACTGAAAAGAGTGGCGTCACACATATAAAACTGGAGAGCACTTTTTTCCGCCTTACGTGATGTGTATGGCACGTAATGCATATTGTTACATTGATTGATTGATTGATTGATTGATTGCACACTGAGACAGCCCGCTAGATATGCGATGCATATTGATGTCATTTTAGGGGTAAACTGTATGCAGACGTGTGACGCCACAGACGCCTTGTCAAATCTGCGATGGAAATACATTAGTTGTTATTTGAGAGATAAACTGTAGTCGATCGAAATACATTAGTTGTTATTTGAGAGATAAACTGTAGTCGATGGAAATACATTAGTTGTTATTTGAGAGATAAACTGTAGTCGATGGAAATACATTAGTTGTTATTTGAGAGATAAACTGTAGTCGATGGAAATACATTAGTTGTTATTTGAGAGATAAACTGTAGTCGATGGAAATACATTAGTTGTTATTTGAGAGATAAACTGTAGTCGATGGAAATACATTAGTTGTTATTTGAGAGATAAACTGTAGTCGATGAAAATACATTAGTTGTTATTTGAGAGATAAACTGAAGTCAATGGAAATACATTAGTTGTTATTTGAGAGATAAACTGAAGTCGATGGAAATACATTAGTTGTTATTTGAGAGATAAACTGAAGTCGATGGAAATACATTAGTTGTTATTTGAGAGATAAACTGAAGTCGATGGAAATACATTAGTTGTTATTTGAGAGATAAACTGAAGTCGATGAAAATACATTAGTTGTTATTTGAGAGATAAACTGAAGTCGATGGAAATACATTAGTTGTTATTTGAGAGATAAACTGAAGTCGATGGAAATACATTAGTTGTTATTTGAGAGATAAACTGAAGTCGATTGAAATACATTAGTTGTTATTTGAGAGATAAACTGAAGTCGATGAAAATACATTAGTTGTTATTTGAGAGATAAACTGAAGTCGATTGAAATACATTAGTTGTTATTTGAGAGATAAACTGAAGTCGATGGAAATACATTAGTTGTTATTTGAGAGATAAACTGAAGTCGATTGAAATACATTAGTTGTTATTTGAGAGATAAACTGAAGTCGATGGAAATATGAGTACAGGCTCTTAAAGGACATCATGACAGAAATAAAACGATACTCAGGCTGTAACTACAAGGCCTTCTTCGGGGAGAAAGAACAGATGAAAAGGCCTAACAATTCATCAAATAAACAAAGACCGTGGGCATTGAAGCCGATGCAGACGTGAGGCGGCAGACATGTTTATCAGTTAGTGAACAGGAATGTGTGAAACCCGGCATGTCGCTTAGAAAAGAATAGGCCAAATAAAGAAATTAATGTATGAATTAAGTGATAATATAAGCAGTAATACACAAAGCTACACATGCATATATATCGAGGGACACACATATTTGAAGAAACACGTACATACGAGGCTGCTTCAGAGGAGTACCATAAAAGTGGGATAGAGATGAGAAAAACCATGTCTTGTATTGTAAATTGTTAATATGGTTGCTAAGGCTGTCAAGAACGCCCTGCACTTGCCATCACGGGGCAGACGAACAACATGGCGTCATAATTGCAGTTAGAAGATGACAGTCCCACTAATGACATGCACCAAAGAGGAGCGACGTCCTGTTTATCCCTAATTTGCTCAGCGATGGAGTAAAACCTATAGACGTTCACCGGCGTACGAAGGTCGGGTACGATGATGCATGCCTTTCACTCCAGCAAGTGTATAAGTGGAGTAGGAAGTTCTGGTGTCACTACACGGGTGTGCTTAACCGGGTCGTGAACAGTCTATCATATAATTCCCGCCATTTTAGAACTTCTTAGTACGTACATGCAGACACAAGGGTACACATATAAACATCCGACAATGGTTGAATAATCATGAAATAAAGAAGAGAAATATCAAGAAGGGAAGTGCAAGAGACAAGGAAAAATAAAAAGCGAGGAAAGTGCAGAAGATCCTACGTAATGGCGGAGTGTATTGAACCCACAATGTTTCAAGCAGTGTTTCCCAACCTCCGGCCCGCAGAAATTGCTTGCTGGTCAGCGATAACAGGAAATTGCTGCTGAACCCATTATCAATTTACTGTTCGAATTCTGATTATTTTAAATGGTTATAGGATCTTCATTTGATAATATTAGCTTCAACTACTAAAAGACAAAATACTATATACATTTTTGTTTGCCTTAGCAGCTCGTGAACACTTTTTTTATATTTTCACCGATCTGCAATCATTTTTTTCATATTTTCACTGGTCCGCAAACACAATTTTTTTCCATTTTGACCGGTCTGCGAATAATTTGTCAAAAGATTTCATTGATCTGCAAATAATTTGTCCTATTTTCATTGTTATGCTAATAACTTGGACTATTTTCATTGGTCTGCGACTAATTTGTACTATTTTCATTGGTATGGGAATAATTTGTACTATTTTCATCGGTGTGCGAATAATTTTTCCTATTTTCACCGGCCAGCGAATAAGTTTTCCTATTTACACGGGCCAGCGAATAATGTTTCCTATATTCACTGGTCTGCAAACAATTTTTCTATCTTCACCGGTCCGCGGGTGTAAAACGGTTGGGAAACATTGCTTTAAAGTATCCCATAAGGGAATGTAACAATTCTGGAGCTCATCGACGGAGCAAGAGACGATGCCGGCCGGTGACTGAGATAAACCTTTCCCCCGTGTATAGGAACATTGAAATGGTTGGCATAGATAAATAGATTAAAGAGACGAGAGATTAGTGATACAGAAAGCTAGTCTTACCAGGGAAGTAGATGTACATAGTTAAGAATATTCTTAGAGGCTTTTCCGAAGTGGTGTTACCGAAAGATCAATAAGATAAGTTGGACAGAGAGAAAATCTAAGGGGGTGTTGGCGGAAGGGAGAGAGGGGAGAACGCTGCTAGGAAAGATACAAAAACAAAGACTGGCCCGGCTGGGCCGCAAACTACGTCATTAGGGCTCAGTAAAGAAAGTCTTGGAAGACAGAGCACAGGGACGAAGAGGAAGAGGCATACCAGGAAATACCTTTGTGATGCACGCATGCACAGACACGGCAGTTCTTCTTCTTCTTCTTTCGTTCGCTTGAAAATATTGTCTACATTTGCAATGTTGTCTATTGTATAAACATCTCAGTCTCTTTTTAGGTGGCAAGTGCAGGAGTTTGAACACTGCCCGGCTACCAAATATCTCATCATCGAGTAGCATGTCCTTTATAGAACATCGCTCCCATCACAGTCTGTCTGAAAGAAACTCGTTCCCTTGCCAAAACTCCAGCCTCCGCCACAGTCATACCCAGGCATTCCTGGATATCTTGGTGCCATCATCTTCTTGGTCTACCCCTTCCTCTTTTGCCTGGCACCATACCTTCCATCACCGTCCTCTCGAGACCGTTGTGTCTCTTGATGTGACCAAAGTATTTGAATTGTCTAGCCAAAATAGAATTGATAAACCAGTTCTTCTCTATGCTCAACTCTTGCCAAATGTTTACATTTGTTTTTTTTTCTCTGTCCATGGTATTCTGAGGATCTTTCTGTAACATTTTGACTCGAATGATTTCATTCTATTTCTGGAAGTTGTGGTAATCGTCCATGATTCGCAGCCATAAACTACCAAAGGAAAAACACAGGCTCTCAAGACTTTTGTTTTTATCGTTTTGTTGGTGCTCTGCCATAATTTCTTCAGGCTGTTCAGTCTCTGCATTGCCATGGCTAGTCATCTTTTTATTTCTTTCGAGCAGTCGCCATTTTTGTCAATTCTGGAGCCCAGATATTCAAAATGTGTGACCTGATCTATTTCCTGACCACCACCCAAATATCGAGGTGTGAAATTAGACCGCACATTGTCTTACATAACGCACTGCCAAGACACAAAGCATTAGATACACTCAATAAATAATATCATAAGAAAACTGACCGGCACAATATGGGGGAGAGGGGGGGGGGGGGGCCACAGCCTTCAGTCCTTCAGACATCTGCACTTGCCTTGTGTTTCTCCGTAGCTGAATACACTGCCCTAGTCTGGAAAAACGCTGCTCATGCGACCCTAGTTGATACAGCAATAAATGGGGCGGGTGCGATAGAATCAGGGTACCTAAAACCCACTCCCATTGATATAATATACCCCATAAGTGGCATTGCACCCCCCCTCCCCCCCCCCCCCAAGATCCGAAGAAGCGTCGCAGCAGAAATCGAACGAGAAATACAGGAGCACGACCCAAGGCAACCAATGTTTGGACATCGGGTACAAAACACAAGACTCAAATCCAGACATAGCTTTCTAAAAACAACAAACCCCATACAGAAAAACCATGAAAGTCGCCGTATCGATAGGTGGCACGAATTGGTGCAGGCCACAGAGATGGAACTTCGGGAGGAACCTGCTCCTGGACATCATCTACCATACACAACATGGAAGTCGCTGAACAGACTCCGAACTGGTGTATCACGGTGCAAGAGGAATATGAAGCGATGAGAATACACAGACGATGACACATGACGGGGATACACAGACGATGACACATGACGGGGATACACAGACGATGACACATGACGGGGATACACAGACGATGACACGTGTGGCGCAATACAGGACCCAGACCACCCGATGACCTGCCCCAACCTCCAGGAAACATGCAATAGGCGCGACATGCTGGAGACAAATGACAAGGCAATCCATGTCACTGGATACTGGATGTAAGATATATAACGTGGTGCTTGGACATGGAAAGAAGAAGACTGTCTTTTTTAGTTCACATAAAGGTCCATAAAGTTTCTCTTCCAGTGTTGTATCTGTGGGACAGTGGGATTTCCTCTGTATATTTCATATTTAGGATGCTAAAGAATTTTATTGAGCTAAAGATGGTCGTAGATTAATAACAGAAATAAAGAACAAGAGCCCTGAACTTGCAAACCATTGTCCCAAGACTGGATGTGTGGTTGATAATGATTTAAGAACGATTTATTACACAGAAGTTATTCTGTCTGTATGCTACGTAATAAGCAAACATTACATATTGATAAGAGATATCAAATTATGAATACAGAAAGTGAGAGGAACTTTTATTGTTTTAGGAAATGCGTGGAAATCGTTAGGGATCAAGATGATGAACAGTTTATGAGCTGAAGCTGCCAGTTCAGTTCAGTTCAGTTCATCCCGTAACCCATGAGGTCGTTGGGGCACACATGAAGACACTCCAACAATCCCACGCCATCCCTCTCTATCTGTCGCCGCCTGTCGTATCTTACCGGGACGAAGGCCTGACCACTCAGTGATGTTGTCCACCCATCTCTTCCTTGGACGTCCTCGCCCTCTCTGTCCCGGTACGGAACGAAAGAGTACCGAGTTGGTAATTCCGTTGATCCTCGCGACGTGCCCGCACCAGGCCATCTTTCGTCTTTTGATAGCTGTTAACAGGTCTTCAAAAGGACCAATAGCGTCTTCAACTCTCTGACGTATATCTACGTTCGTGACACGATCTTTATATGTAACATTTAAAAGTTTTCTATAGCACCTCATTTCCATTGCATGTATTCTGCCCTGGATATCTGCTGTAATGGTCCAGGTCTGGCAGGCATACAGAAATATTGATAGCACCAAAGAGCGCATTAATCTAACTTTTATGCCGCTTGTCTTGCCATATAGGTTTCAGCCGAGTCAGCGCCGCTGTTGTTTGTGCTATTCTTGCAATTACATGAAGCTGCCAGCGATAAAAAAACTGACTGCTCCGGTCGGGGCCAGCGAACTAGAGCTGGTAAGACCCTCCTACATCTCCACGCGGTGATCCTGGATAACTGCTGCATCAGAGCGGACAGTCTAAGGAGAAGGAATCGAAGAGGAAAGGCTAACCTGGCTCCCACAAATGCGTACTGAAGTCGGATGTGATGGATCGAAAGGTGCAAAATACGCAGTCAAGCTGTAAACTACGACATAACGCATTCCGTTCTCAAGACAACATCCTGCTACTTTCAAAGCCCATTTCGGGGCTTAATAGCGGGAGTTTGAGAAAGAACGACAGATGAGAAGAAAAAGAAGAAGAAGAAAAAGAAGAAGAAAAAAAAAGAAGAAAAGTAACAAAAGAAAAGAAAAAAGAAGAAATTGATACACTTTAAACAGATGAGAAAGAGGAAGTACACATTTTAAAAGAAGAAGGAGCAGGCTTACTTACTACTTCACTTAATAAGCGACCTTCCAGTCGTGCACTTTTGGAAGCACTCACCAGGGAGGCTGTAGAAAGTATTAAGCGCGCTCTATTAAATGAAACGTCTGACAGACTGTAAGTGCAGAATGCCTTCTCAGCTTCCAGAATAAATAACTCGAGTGATTGGTTACCTCTGGAGAGTGATTTGTGTGTAAGGATGTTCATCTAGTTTAGGGGAGCAGGGGAGGGGATGTTCATTAAGTTTCTTGGCGCAAAGAATGATCGTTTAGTTTCTTGTCGCAAGGAATGGTCGTTTAGTTTCTTGGCGCAAGGAATTGTTGCTTAGTTTCTAGTCGCAAGGAATGGTTGCTTAGTTTCTTGGCGCAAGAAATGGTCATTCAGTTTCTTCGTGCAATGAATGATTGTCTAGTTTCTTGGCGAAAAGAATGATTGTTTAGTTTCTGGGCGAAAAGAATGATTGTTTAGTTTCTTGGGGCAAAGAATCGTCGTTGAGTTTTCTGGACACAAAGGATAGTTTCACTTTGTTTGTTAACGCCAAAAATGCAAACAATATTTCTTAAGGTTTCTATATTTGTCTAACGACGCCATTACTCGCAAACTGGACACAACATATCGAGCGGAAATTTTCTCGGAACTTTCTATGGTCGATGTCCAGATAAACACTACTTATTTCAAGTCGGTGTGTCGTTCCCTTCACGAGATATGGGCATACGATTATGCGTCGAGACTGGAAAGGGCTTAGAAATTATTCACACCGAGCTGCGGACATGTGTTACACTGTTAATGACGCCATCGAAACAATATAGTGTAAGACAGCGGTTTTAGGTTGCGTTAGAAGGTAATTACCTTTGTTTTTATCTCACGCACAATGACGTACATGGTCACTGCATTAGATACAGTTTATGGCTAATAGGATGCACTAAAACAAGATAAAGTACAGCGCGCGCGAAAACGTGTGTGTGTGTGTCTGTGGGTAATTTAACTTAACGTCTTTATACTGGTTTAGAAGACTCTGCGTAAAATGAAAACATAGCGCTACGACACCGCCTTGTGAAATGGAGAAATAAAGAAACAAAACAAATTCCAAGAGTTCCGGAAATTTCTTTCCCGCAAAATCTGGGGCAGGAAAACCGCAGACTAGATAAGAGAAAGCTGGGCCTAAGTGAGGAAAAACTATGTCTGGGTCAGTGAAAGCTGAGTCTGGGTCAGAGAAAGCTGAGTCTGGGTCAGAGAAAGCTGAGTCTGAATCAAAGAAAGCTGATTCTGGGTCAGAGAAAGTTGAGTCTAGGTCAGCGAAAGCTGAGTCTGGGTCCGAGAAAGCTGAGTCTTGGGTCAGAAAAAGCTGAGTCTAGGTCAGAGAAAGCTGAGTCTTGGGTCAGAGAAAGCTGAGTCTGGGTCAGAGAAAGCTGAGTCTGGGTCAGAGAAAGCTGAGTCTGCGTCAGAGAAGGCTGAGTCTGGGTCAGTGAAATCTCAGTCTGGGTCAGAGAAAGCTGAGTCTGGGTCAGAGAAAGCTGAGTCTGGGTCAGAGAAAGCTGAGTCTGGGTCAGAGAAAGCTGAGTCTGGGTCAGGGAAAGCTGATTCTTGGTCCGAACTTCCTTAGTCATTCTACCGGCTACTTTCATCATGAATGGATATCGTAGACACTCTCACCGCCGCTTATCTGAGTCTACTCATTATCAAATCTAAAATTCCCCCATACATGAATCGATTCCATTTATTCATGCACTGATTACGCCTGCCCATTTGACCTCGCCGATAGAATTAATATAAACAACAATAATGTAACCACATTGAATCTAAGCATCAAAATAATAAATAATCAAACGCGCAGACTCAGTGTGGTTAAATCAATATCGTACCAAAGATTTGTCGTTTATTACTTGATCCGAAAACTGGATAATGCAACGCTAATTATCCACTGCAGTGGTTCTCAGAGTGTAGTTTAAAGGCTTCTTGGGTTCCATAGCATGTTTCAAGAGACCACGAGGTTCTGTTTTTAGTTTTAAGAATGGAGAGCAAAACTAACGTCTTGTCAGGCAAAATATATTGGTCAGACATGTTAGTCAAGGTTAGGCAAAACATACTGGCCAAGGTCCTCACCTCGGCTTCCTATTAGCCCTGGCTAACAAGGCTAGGGATCGACGTGATCCTCGTAGTAGTGAGTGACAAGCAGATAAAGTCAATCATAACACAACCGTCTGGATGACCCCGGTCTACTTTCATCCGCACGCTCGGAATGGGTTTTCGCAACCGTGGCAGACCGATAACTAGATGGATAGAAAATGTTGCGGATATTCTAAATCGTCATGGGGTGACGACCGGTTCAGCGACACGTCTGGCCCTGGACAGAAAACTACGGCTCCTCACGGCACAAGTGGATAAGACAAGGTCAGGTCAGATCAGGTCATCCCGTAACCGGTGAGGTCGTTGGGGCACACATGAAAACATCCTCACAACCCCACACCACCCCTCTCTGTCAGATGCCGCTGCCTGTGACTCTTCTGGTCGGAGAATGGTCCATTCTTTTATGTTGTCTTCCCATCTCTTTTTGGGCCGGCCTCTTCGTCGTCTGCTATGCACCTTCCCGCGGAGGATTGTATTTGCAAGACCATTTAATCTCGATATGTGACCTTACCGAGTGAGTTTCCTTCTTTTGACAGTTGCCAAGAGGTCTTCGAAAGGTCCTATTGCTGTTGTAATTCTATCTCGTATTTCCTCATTTGTAACTCGATCTTTGTACGTGACGTTTAAAAGTGTTAGGAAACATCTCATCTCCAAGGCCTGTATCCTTCGTTGCAGGTCACCTGTAACTGTCCATACCTCACACGCATAGAGGAATATTGACAGGATCAGTGCACGCATTAATCTGATTTTCGTTCATAGGGCTAACCGTTTATCTTACCAGATTTTGTTAAGCCGTGCAAGCGCCGCTATTGTCTGTGCTATTCTATCCAACACCTCACATTTTGATCCTTCATCACTGACAATCGACCCAAGATATCTAAAACGGTCAACCACTTCGAGTTAGACAAGATAAGACAAGATAAGACAACCTTATTGGCCGGACTAATGGCACACAGCCTGTTTTCAGGAGCACGAATGAGGACATGTGGCCTTGATCAGTATGTTCGGTTGGTCTGTCTGCTTGCCCATTGCCTGATGTGTTCTGGAATCAACTACTGGGTGACTATGATGTTGTGCGTTGTTTGAATCCTATCAAACCTCTCAACCAGCTTTGTAATCTTGTTGTTGTTAGCCTGTTGGTATGTCACTAGTGCTTGTAACGCTATTATTGAAATTGTGAAGACTACAACATCGAACAGTGTTTTCTTTCCTTGCTGGGACGTCTTGAGTGTAATCTAGACACTGGCGTTTAGGGCTGTGGTTTCTGCTTGGTGATTTTTACAGTATTCTCAAAATGGCTCCTCCTCTTCCTCTTTCCTCTCTTCCTTTTCCTCTTCTTCCTCCTCTTCCTCGTCCTCCTCTTCCTGCTCCTCCTCTCCTTCTTCCTCCTCCTCCTCTCCTTCTTCCTCCTCCTCTTTCTTCCTCCTCCTCCTCTCCTTCTTCCTCCTCTTCCTCTTCCTCCTCTTCCTCTTCTTCCTCCTCCTCCTCTTTCTCCTCCTCTTCTTCTTCTTCCTCTTCACCATCGGTTGATCTCAAACTCCCATTAACAAGCCATGAAAAGGGCTTCGCAAGTTGTTTGTCCATCGTTTCCGAAGAGGACCACATTGTCATATGTCAATCCTGGAGTGGGTTTAAAGGTGGCTGATCAAACCAATCCTAACTCGAAAGCGTCTGTCCCACTTCTTTGCAAGTAGCAGGACGTAGTCCGGAGAACGGAAATGCATTGCTTCGAAGTTACCAGCTTGACTGCGATATTTGCACCTTTTGGTCCGACACATCCGACTTCAGCACGACATTTTTGGGTACCGGGTTAGTCTTCCCTTCTCCTTAGCCAGTCTGCCCTGTTGCAGCATGTCATCCATGATCACCACATGGAGGTGGAGAGGGGTCTTGGCATCTCTGGGTCGCTGGCCCTGATGCTAGCAGTCAGCTTTTGGTCGCTGACCGCTACAGCTGAACATCGTGATCCCTAATTGTTCATATAATTCAAATGTATCGCCACTTTGGGTGCTTTATTAAGGCTCCAAATCCGGCATTCATAGTGGCCTTAAAAGCATATCCCTTTGCATGTGCCTGAGATATAACGATATAAACAACGGTTCTTTAAGTGTGGATGTTCTCAAAAGCGTACAAGAATGTCGAGTGCTTAAAAGTGTACAAGAATGCCGAGTGCTCAATATTATACAAAAATGTCAAGGGCTCAATATCGTACAAGAATGTCAAATGGTCGGACACCAAATAAGTTCATAACTACCAGTCTGCCACTTATGAACATTTTCGACCGCCTGTTTCACTATGACTCAGTATTCGAATATGTCACATGACAATTTGCGGCGAGTAATTGAAGCACAATTGCTTTGTGAATCTCCTGTATGGATCCAGTGTGCCTTTTAGTGGAGACATAGAAAGTAGGATCGCTAGGCACTGCTACAAATGTTGTACAATGGTAATCAAGAAGTTTGTTTACATAGATTGTCCAGACTTATTCGCTCCCTTTCTACTATACGGTGCTGGGTACTTGCGTCTTAATTCACACCAAACAAAAGGCATTTCTATTTCTAGCACAAAATTTGAGGTTGTGACGTCATAGAATAGTACATTTTTTTTGTAAAATTTGGAGTGTCACACATTCTGTAAGAATAGGCGAGAATTTATGTTTATGCTGCGGCTTATTCCTGCCGTCTTAGCAACGAATGAAGTAAACGTTGGTCCATAATAAGGAGAGAAGCATCCAGTTTCTACAGCAGCGCGGCATTATCCATGATGTCAGACAATGTAATAACAACCATGTTATATAACCCTAACCTCGACACTAACCATAACCCTAACCATAACACTGAACCTCACCCTAACCCTAACGCTAAGCCTAACCCTAACGCTAAACCTAACCTTAACACTAAGCCTAAACTTAACTCTAAACCGCACCCTAAACTTAACCCTAAACATAACCCTAACACTAAACCTTACCCTAAGCCTACCCTAACCCTAAACCTAACTCTAAACATAACCCTAACACTAACCCTAAGCCTAACCATAACCCTAAACCTAACTCTAAACATAACCCTAACACTAACCCTAAACCTAACCCTAAACCTAACTCTAAACATAACCCTAACACTAACCCTAACCCTAACCCTAAAACTAACTCTAAACATAACCCTAACACTAACCCTAAACCTAACCCTAAACCTAAACCATACCCCTAAACAAAACCCTAACACTAAACCTTACCCTAAACCTAACCCTAAACCTAACCCTAAACCTAACTCTAAACATAACCCTAACACTATCCCTAAACCTAACTCTAAACATAACCCTAACACTAAACCTAACCCTAACCCTAAATCTAACTCTAAACATAACCCTAACCCTAACACTAACCCTAAACCTAACCCTAACCCTAACCCTAAATCTAAACCTAACTCTAAACATAACCCTAACCCTAACCCTAACCCTAACCCTAAACCTAACCCTAACACTAACCCAAAACCTAATCCTAACCCTAACTCTAAACATAACCCTAACACTAACCCTAAACCTAACCCTAACCCTAAACCTAAACAATACCCCTTCGAAAAACTGAATATAACCATATTTCCTACACTTCTATCTTTATCTTCACGGCAGCCTGGCTGATGTGATGTAGATCGATGTGATCCCTGTAGTAGTAAGTGTCACGCAGATAAAGCCAAGCATAGCACAACCACCTGGAGGACCATTATCCACCTTCATCAGCACTCTAGAAATGTGAGGAAAGCTACTACAACCAGCCACTTGGGCCCCTTTTCAGGGCGCACAAAAGAATAAACTTACTCATTGTGGGCATTCAGCAACAACAACAATCGTTATGTAAATCTTTACTTGTTAATTTAAAAGTAAATTATATCGACCAGTCCTACCCTTAACTCGAAATGGAATGTCCCGTGACGTACGATGCAAACTCAGGGAACTATGTTTGGGGTGAATTAAGACGACATTACCCGGAGTCTGTTAATTTTTGTATGGTTTATAGCAAACATGTGCAACCTATGACGTGCGATTTTTTAAAATTTCCCGGAATTTGACCCGCCAGTCCTATATGGCATATCAACCAATGAGGTTCCAGCGTTGTTGCTTAAATCATATCAGAGTTATTTGTTATACACATCAGTACTGAAGATGTGCATGTGCGTTACTGCATGTTACAATAACTCAGTTTGTGTGCACAATAAATCCAACGGGAAAATTCTAGAGTAATTTCAGAGCAGAGGCAGAGCCATTGAAAGCTGCAGTAGAAATTATGCTCACAAGCGAAAGAAATTATAGCTGGATAGTATTTTTTTTACAGATGCCCTGTAAGCAATAAAGCGCCAGTAAAATACAGACCTAGGGTAGATACTCTGTCAACTATGCCAGTAGTTCAAATCCAGAAATAAATAAATGAAAATAAAAATGTTAAAAGTTGATTAAAGCTAAGTTTAATCAACATTTTAAAATGGGTAGGGTCAGATATGACACCGAGACGAAAACGCGAACAAATCTAACGTTACGACCAATGTGCCTTCATCAGGGACAACAAAAAATAACAAAGCTGAACTAGCAAATCAGCATATAAGGAAAACATGGTCTACTTATCTGATATTGGCTCTGTCGTCTCGACTGGTTAGGTCGGAAGTGGGTCCCATCCCGCTATAACATTCAAGGCAACGAGGAGACAGACAGACTGAAGTAAAAAGATGGAAGGTTACACAACCAGATTCTAGTGTGTCCTACGAAGAGTACAAAACGATTTATTAGAGCCAGATACATGGCCAAATGGGAAATAGAGCATACTGGCTACAAAAAAAAAATGATGCTTATTACCAGTTGAACAGAAGAGTGCAGGTTGTGGTCTTCAGACTCATCACAGACCACAACAGACTGAGGTACCATCTATTCAATAAACTGACGAATGCACATGTGGTACTAGGAGCATTACCCTTGCACATCTGCTGCAAAATTACCTGACGTACTAGGACCAGAGAAAGCACATGTGGCCATCACCAGTACCAACACTATACAAGCTCTATTGCAGTGTCGACAGCCTCAGGATGACCGCTGATTTTTTGGGGGAACAAATTCAAGTCGACGTATGACAGCGGACAAAGAAGAAGGAGAAGAAGAAGGAGAAGGAGAAGATGAAAAAGAAGAAAAAGAATAATAATAAGAAGAAGAAGCAGAAGAAAAAGAAGAGGCAGAATAAGATACATATTAATAATAAGAAGAGGAGCCAGGAGCAGCAGAAGAAGAAGAAGAAGAAGAAGAAGAAGAAGAAGAAGAAAAAGAAGAAGAAGAAGAAGGAGAAGAAGAAGAAGAAGAAGAAGAAAAAGAAGAACAAGAAGAAGAAGAAGAAAAAGAAGAAGAAGAACAACAACAACAATAAATCCAATTCGTCCATGTCATGGCCACTGTATTCTCATGCACACATTTCCTTAATTCGAGGGCACTAAACCACCGACAGTTTTAGCATTTCCAGTCAGAACATGACTGTGAAGTCCGTTGGCTCAGTTGGGGACAGATGCTGAAGCCCTGTGGTGATCTGAAGAATGAGGTATCAACTTAATTCATTTCCCAGAACGCTGACTGTCGTGACATGACATGAAGTCCCAAAACATCCCATTGAGTCATCGGGTCTGTCTTGCGATAATTTCATTTTATTTGTAGAGCGAAATGATATTAACTGTCAGCGGTTATGGGACAGGGTGTCGAGAAAAATATAGCTATAAAGAAAATGAAAGTGTTGTTGTTGGATGCTCTCAATCAAACAGATACCAGTATGACGTACGAAGAGTCAAAACGGCTTATCAAAGCCAGATACATGACCAAATGGGAAACAGAACATACTGGTTACACCAAAAACGATGCCTATTACCAGTTGAACCGAAGAGAGCAGGTCGTGGTCTTCAGACTTCGCACTGGCCACAACAGACTGAGGTACCACCTATTCAACAAACTGAAGATAGGGTGTACCGACGAATGCCCGTGCGGTACTGGTAAAATGACCGCTGAACATCTGCTGCAGAACTGCCCGACATACGAGGATCAGAGAGAGCAGATGTGGCCATTGCCAGTGGAACTGCAAGACAAGCTCTATGGTAGTGGCGAGAGTCTCAGGATGACCGCCGCTTTTTTCGAAAAAATAATGGTTACTGTCTGACTGCGTACGCAGAAGAAGAAGAAGAAGATGCTCTCAATGAGTATGTTTACTCTTTTATGCTTCGCCCCACAGAGACTATGTCGCAAAGAGGGGACTGTGTGGCTATAACTTCAGGTCTTGGTTAGCGGAAAAATTAACCGAAAAACAAAAAGTAAGACAAACAAAGAAAGAAAAAAAAAAGGAAGAAAAAATAAGGAAGAAAAAAGAAGGAAGAAAAAAGAAGGAAGAAAAAAAAAAGAAACAATAAGGAAGGCAAGAATGATGGAAGGAAGGACGAGAGGAAGAGAGAAAGGAATGAAAAAAAGGGAGGTAAGAAGAAAGCAAGGAAGAAAATGAAGGCAAAAATAAGAAAGAAAAGGAAGGAAGGAAGACAAGAAGAAAGAAAGAAAAAAAGAAAGGAAAGAAGGAAGGAAATAAAGGAGGGAAGGAGAGAGGAAGGGAGAAGGAAGAAAGGAACGAAGAGAGGAGGATATGAAGGAAGGAAGAAAAGAAAGAAAAAAGTAAAGAAAGACGGAAGGAAGAAGGAAGAAAGAAAAGGAGGGAAGGCGGTAGGAAGGGACAAAGGGAAGAAAGAAAAAATGGAGAGAGGGAGGAAGGAAGGAAGAGAGGAAGGGAGGAAAGGATGTAGAGAAAAAGGAAGAAAGGAAGGAAGGAAGGAAGGGAAGGAAGGACAGGAGGGAAAGATGGAAAGAAAGAAGTAAAGAAGGGCGGAAGATTAAAGGAAGTAAAAAGGATGGAAGGAAGGAAAGGAGGGAGGAAAAAAAGAAGTTAGGATGGGAAAAAGGAAAAAAGGAGGAAGGGAAGAAGGTAAGAAGCGAGTGAAGGAAAAAAAAAAGAAGTAAGGAAAGAAGGAAGGAAAGTAAGGGTAAGGGAAGGAAGGAAGGAAATAAGGAACGATGGAAAAAAGGAAGGAAAGGTGGACTGAAGGAAGGAAGAACGAAGGGAGAAAGGAAGGAAGGGGAGAGGGAAGGAAGGAAGAAAGGAAAGGGGGAAGGAGGGAGGAAGGAAGGTAGGGAGAGAGGGAGGGATGTAGGAAAGAAAGAAAGGTGGGAATGAGGGAGGAAGGAAGGAAGGATTCAAGGAAGGAAGAGAGAGGGAGAGAGGACAGAAGGGAGGAAATGAAGGAAAGAAGGAAAGAAAGGAGGGAGGAAGGAATGGAGGAGAGAGAGAAAAGAGGAAGGGAAGGTAAAGAGGACAGGAAGGAAGGAAGGGGGCAGGGAAGGAGGGAGCAAGAAAGAGAAGGGTGGGGGGAAGAAAAAAAAGAAGTAAAGAAAGACGGAAGGATGCAGGAAAGAAAGTAGGATGGAATAAAGGAAGGAATGGAGGGATGAAGGAATGGAGAGAGGACGGAAAGAAGGAAGGTAGGGAAGGAAGGAAGGTTAGGAGGGAGGGTAAAATAATATCTTGAAATATGAAAATGACGTCCTATGGTACCGGCTCTTCCATATGTTAACCATGCTCTTCACTTGTCCTAAGACATACGTGTCATGTTACAGTCTTGACATTGTTTTCTACCCATTTGGGCCTTGGTGAAACACGAACGTCCATGAAGATGGCAACATCAACCTAGTAGTAGCAGCATCAGTAGTAGTAGTAGCAGCATCAGTAGTAGTAGTAGTAGTAGTAGGAGCAGCAGCAGTAGTAGTAGTAGTAGTAGTAGTAGTAGTATAAAACAAAGATCAAGTACGAGAGAGTGTGAGTCAGAGAGAGACACAAAAAGAGAGAGAGAAAATGTATAAAGGGGACCGGAATATGAACGCGATGTTTCCAGCAAACTTGTTTGAACGTGTTCGTTGCCTGCGTACTGTGAACGTTCATAACCACCACTGCATAAACGACATGCTTGGAAGGCTACAGTGGTTGTATTCGCTCTTCGGTACCAGCACGGACTATAGTAAACATTGCTATAAGAAATAGTAACCGGTTCCCTTTGTCGTACATTCATACAACGATATATGACCTTTCTACTTCGTGGGAAACTCAGCCTGGGAAATTATCTCTGCCTTTCGTTTTTTTACAATTTTATTTTGTAGTCGCAATCCTTTGTACTTTTCTCAAGTTATATTCTTCCATGTATCTGATGCACCAGGCTTTTCCCTAATCATAATCAAGGGCCGTCGCCGCATCGGAGGTTGACGTTAATGGATCTCCGTCTCTGTCCCCGGCCAGGTTGGTACACTCAGTCAAACTGCGTCCGGACCACATCGTGATGTTGTCTGTACATCTGCACCTCTGCCGCCCTCTGGCACCCTTCTCTCCAATATGACTTTCAGCAAGCTAGCAGACTGTCATGTCGCTTGATGATCATGTAGCATGTCCTTTATAGAACGTCGCTCAAATCACAGTCTGTCTGAAAGAAACTCGTTCCCTTGCCAAAACACCAGCTTCCGCCACTGTCATACTCAGGCACTCCTGGATATCTTGGTGCCATCGTCTTCTTGGTCTACCCCTTCCTCTTTTGCCTGGCACCATACCTTCCATCACCGTTCTCTCAAGACCGTTGTGTCTCTTGATGTGACCAAAGTATTTGCATTTTCTAGCCAAAATGGAATTGATAAACCAGTTCTCCTCTATGCTCAACTCTTGCCGAATGTCTACATTTGTTCTTTTCTCTGTCCAGGGTATTCTGAGGATCTTTCTGTAACATTTTGACTCGAAGGATTCGATTCTTTGTCTGGAAGTTTTGGTAATCGTCCATGCTTCACAGCCATAAGCTGCCACAGGAAAAACACAGGCTCTCAAAACTTTTACTTTTATCGTTTTGTTGGTGCTCTGCCATAATTTCTTCAGGCTGTTCAGTCTCTGCATTGCCATAGCTAGTCTTCTTCTGATTTCTTTCGAGCAGTCACCATTTTTGTCAATTCTGGAGCCAAGATATTCAAAATGTGTGACCTGATCTATTTCCTCACCACCCACTGTAAATGTATGCTGACATTGTGAGATTTTGATCTTTACTATGTCCATTAACGGCTGAAAGTAGCTGCTCTAGCCCTTCTGCACTTCTTGATAGTATCACTGTGTCATCTGCGTATCGTAACTCTGGAATCTCGTACCCCCCAATCGTAAATGGGTTGAAACTTTCAATGTTCTCATCTTCTCGAACATTTCTCATTATACATTCCGCATATATGTTGTACAGATAAGGTGAGAGGATACATCCCTGTCGGACTCCCTTTTGAATTGCAAACCAATCTGATGTTTGCCCAGATACTCGGACAGCGGCTTGTTGATCTTGGCATAATTTTTCATTGAGATGGACTATATGCAAAGGAAACCCCATTTCCTTCATGATTCTCCACAGATTTTGATGTTTTACCGTGTCAAAGGCCTTAGTGTAATCAATAAAATATGTGTACAGGTCTACATTAAACTCTCTATATTTTTCATAGAAATTCCTTAAATTGAATATGTGGTCCCGGGTCCCTCTGTTTTTTTCTAAAACCTGCCTGGACTACGTGAATTTCAGATTCAAACCTTTTCTCTAACCTTCTTAATATGATTCGCAAGAGTATCTTGCTAGCGTGGCTGATCAGCGCGATAGTTCGGTAGTTCGTGCACAGCTTCAGGTTGCCTTTTTTGGGGAGGGAAATATAAATTGATTTCCTCCATGCTTCTGGCTGCTCTGCACTGTGCCATATCTGTTTACACAGGTTGTGATAGACTCGAGCACATGCCTATCCTCCTTGTATTAGCTCTGCTGGGATATCATCGCATCCTAGGGACTTTCCCTCTTTCAGGCTTTTAATTGCAGAGCGTACTTCTTCCAATGTTGGTTCAGGTTCTTTCTCAATTTTTGGTAGGATTGTAACTGAGCGCTTTGTGCTATCTCCATACATTTTTCTGCAGTCGCTTGACTGACATACTTACTTAGTCGCTCCTCTTGTACCGTGAGGTGTAGAGGTCGCTTGACATGACCAAAATATGTTATTTATCTGCTTTTTATTTCCTTCAGAAGTATCTTGTCCATCTTGAGTTGTGCTACAACCTGATTATTTTTTTCATTTTCCTTCCAAGAAACTCGTCCAAGTCTTCTAAATACCCATATTTCAATGGCTTCAACACGTTTCTCCATTTTCTTGTTCAGGGTCTAGGTTTCTATCCCATACTATAAAACTGAATACACATATCACTGAATTATTCTCATATATATATATATATACACACACACGCACGCACACACACACACGAGAGAGAGAGAGAGAGAGTGAGAGTGAGAGTGAGAGTGAGAGAGAGAGAAAGTGAGAGAGAGAGAGAGAGAGAGAGATAGAGAGTGAGAGTGAGAGAGAGAGTGAGAGTGAGAGTGAGAGAGAGAGAGAGAGTGAGAGAGTGAGAGAGTGAGAGAGAGAGAGAGAGAGTGAGAGAGTGAGAGAGAGAGAGTGAGAGAGTGAGAGTGAGAGAGAGAGAGTGAGAGTGAGAGAGAGAGAGAGAGAGAGAGAAATTCTAGGAAATGAAATAATGAAATTAAGTCATGTAAGAAAATAACGAACAATAGTTTTCACTAAGGATAGAGATAATCGATTATTGTGACCAAACGTCCTGTCTTCCCCAGATTTGTTCGAAATTTTACTTCATGATTGAACGGCCGGCCGAGATTTTTAAAACTATTTTGTTCTTATCTCTCTGATGGAAAACTAATGGACAAAAGATAAAATGTGTATTTCGATAATGAAATTAGATTCAGCTGCATAATTTCATGCACTCAGTTCCATAATCATTGAAAATATGAAGTAAGGGCCATAGAAAAATGCAATATTATCAACACTTATCGGTGGATCCAACAAATTACATTAATGTCCTGCTTTCTGTTAAACTACCCCAAATGTTGTATCAAGATGGACGAGACGGAGTTGTGTTTGTTTTATTACAGGTTTGCCTTTCTGGATTCTACTGGCGACAACATGGCTTTCTCCACCATCGACCGTAGTCTTTTGGGCGATATCAAGACGAAATGGCCAGCGTATGGATGCGTGTGTGTATATGTTTGTAATGTGGATGTATTGGCCACTGTATGGGTGTGTGTGTGTGTATCTGTTTGTAACGTTGACGTATTGGCCAATGTATAATGCGTGTGTGTGTCTTGTTTGTAATGTGGATGTATTGGCCACTGTATGGGTGTGTGTGTATCTGTTTGTAACGTTGACGTATTGGTCATTGCATAAATGCATGCGTGTATCTGTAATGTGGACGTATTGGTGAGTGTATGGATGCGTGGATTGTATCTTGTTTGTAATGTGGAGGTATCGGTCACTGTATGGGTCGGTGTGTGTATCTGTTTGTAATGAGGACGTATTGGCCAGTGTATGGATGCGTGTGTGTATGTTTGAAACGTTGACGTATTGGCCAATGTATGATGCGTGTGTGTGTGTTGTTTTTAATGTGGACGTATTGGCCAGTGTATGTATGCGTGTGTGTATCTGTTTGTAATGTGGACGTATTGGCCAGTGTATGGATACGTGTGTGTATATGTTTGTAATGTGGTGGTATTGGCCAGTGTCTGGATGCGTGTGTTGGTATCTGTTTGTAATGTGGACGTATTGGCCAGTGTATGTATGCGTGTGTGTATCTGTTTGTAATGTGGACGTATTGGCCAGTGTATGGATGCGTGTGTTGGTATCTGTTTGTAATGTGGACGTATTGGCCAATGTATGTATGCGTGTGTGTATCTGTTTGTAATGTGGACGTATTGGCCAGTGTATGGGTACGTGTGTGTATGTTTGTAATGTGGACGTATTGGCCAGTGTATGGATGCGTGTGTTGGTATCTGTTTGTAATGTGGACGTATTGACCAGTGTATGGATGCGTGTGTTGGTATCTGTTTGTAATGTGGACGTATTGGTCAGTGTATGGGTACGTGTGTGTATGTTTGTAATGTGGACGTATTGGCCAGTGTATGGGTGCGTGTGTGTATGTGTAATGTGGACGTATAGGTCATTTTATGAACGCATGCGTGTATCTGTAATGTGTTCCACTGCGGCAGATCTGCAGCACATTAATTATGCCAACCCTTTCTGTACGTGGAGAAACGGTCATACCGAGAAAAATCCCTGACATGCTCCAGTCAAAATGGATGCAAAATGATTTGTACTCGATTTACACCTCTACCCCTTGGCCACTAAGGTAAGTACACACATTTCCGTGCTTGGGTACCCAGGTATTTGATGGTTTTGAAGAATCTTTGAGCAAATGTGAAAGTTTTGATGAATCTTTTAGCAAATGTGAAAGTTTTGAAGAATCTTTGAGCAAATGTGAAAGTTTTGAAGAATCTTTGAGCAAATGTGAAAGTTTTGATGAATCTTTGAGCAAATATGAAAGTTTTGATGAATCTTTGAGCAAATGTGAAAGTTTTGATAAATCTTTGAGCAAATGTGAAAGTTTTGATGAATCTTTGAGCAAATGTGAAAGTTTCGGGGAGCCCTTGAGCAAATGTGAAGGTTTTGAGGGGGCCTGAGCAAATGTGAAGGTGTTGGGGGAGTCCTTGGGCAAATATAAAGGTTTTGGGGGAGCCTGAGCAAATGTGAAGGTTTTGGGGGAGCCTGAGCAAATGTGAAGGTTTTGGGGGAGTCTGAGCAAATGTGAAGGTTTTGAGGGAGCCTGAGCAGATGTGAAAGTGTTGGGGGAGTCTTTGGGCAAATATAAAGGTTTTGGGGGAGGCCTTGAGCAAATGTGAAGGTTTTGGGGGAGCCTGAGCAAATGTGAAGGTTTTGGGGGAGGCCTTGAGCAAATGTGAAGGATTTGAGGGAGCCTGAGCAGATGTGAAAGTGTTGGGAGAGTCCTTGGGCAAATATAAAGGTTTTGGGGGATGCCTTGAGCAAATGTGAAGGTTTTGGGGGAGCCTGAGCAAATGTGAAGGTTTTGGGGGAGCCTGAGCAAATGTGAAGGTTTTGGGGGAGTCCTTGAGCAAATGTGAAGATTTTGGGGGAGCCTGAGCAAATGTGAAGATTTTTGGGATAGCCCTGGAACAAATGTGAAGGTTTTGGGGTAGCACTGGAACAAATGTGAAGGTTTTGGGGTAGCACTGGAACAAATGTGAAGGTTTTTGTAAGAATCCTTTACAAAATGTAAAAGTTGTGGGGTACCTTTGAACAAAATGTGAAGCAAATATAGCAACAACAACAATATTCCCAACTGCAACAACAAGTACATCAACAACAAGTACATCAACAACAAGTACATCAACAACAAGTACATCAACAACAAGTACATCAACAACAAGTACATCAACAACAAGTACATCAACAACAAGTACATCAACAACAAGTACATCAACAACAAGTACATCAACAACAAGTACATCAACAACAAGTACATCAACAACAAGTACATCAACAACAAATACATCAACAACAAGTACATCAACAACAAGTACATCAACAACAAGTACATAAACAACAAGTACATCAACAACAAGTACATCAACAACAAGTACATCAACAACAAGTACATCAACAACAAGTACATCAACAACAAGTAAATCAACAACAAGTAAATCAACAACAAGTACATCAACAACAAGTACATCAACAACAAGTACATCAACAACAAGTACATCAACAACAAGTACATCAACAACAAGTACATCAACAACAAGTACATCAACAACAAGTACATCAACAACAAGTACATCAACAACAAGTACATCAACAACAAGTACATCAACAACAAGTACATCAACAACAAGTACATCAACAACAAGTACATCAACAACAAGTACATCAACAACAAGTACATCAACAACAAGTACATCAACAACAAGTACATCAACAACAAGTACATCAACATCTACAGCAACATCTACAGCAACATATACTACAACTACAGCATCAAGTACAGAAACTATTACAACTACTACTACACATACCTAACCAACAACTGCAACTATAACAACAACTGTAAGAACAACTATAATTATAACAACTACAACTACAACGGCAACAATAACAACATTCACTTACCACTGCCAATGCTGTCTGAGTGCTTATCTTCCCTTCCTTGACCAAAATCATGAGAGCCATTCGGTCCTCATCTCCCATACTGATCTCGTATGCACTGAGGTCGCCTGGTGAGACACCGGGATACGATCCCTTCATTAAATGATGAATTCTGATACAGTCAGCGAGGGTTGAGAGGATAATGAGAGTGTGGAGTGGATAATAAGAGATGTGGAAGGGATGATAAGAGATGTGGAATGGATGATAAGATGTGGAAGGGATGATAAGAGATGTGGAATGGATGATAAGAGTTGGGGAAGGGATGATAAGAGATGTGGAATGGATGATAAGAGATGTGGAATGGATGATAAGAGATGTGGAATGGATGATAAGAGATGTTGAATGGATGATACGAGATGTGGAAGGGATGATAAGAGATGTGGAAGGGATGATAAGAGATGTGGAATGGATGATAAGAGATGCGGAATGGATGATAAGAGATGTGGAAGGGATGATAAGAGATGTGGAATGGATAAGAGATGTGGAAGAGATGATAAGAGATGTGGAAGGGATGATAAGAGATGTGGAAGGGATGATAAGAGATGTGGAATGGATGATAAGGGTTGTGGAAGGGATGATAAGAGATGTGGAATGGATGATAAGAGATGTGGAAGGGATGACAAGAGATGTGGAATGGATGATAAGAGATGTGGAAGGGATGATAAGAGATGTGGAATGGATGATAAGAGATGTGGAATGGATGATAAGAGATGTGGAATGGATGATAAGAGATGTGGAATGGATGATAAGAGATGTGGAATGGATGATAAGAGATGTGGAAGGGATGATAAGAGATGTGGAATGGATGATAAGAGATGTGGAATGGATGATAAGAGATGTGGAATGGATGATAAGAGATGTGGAATGGATAAGAGAAATGGAAGGGATGATAAGAGATGTGGAATGGATGATAAGAGATGTGGATGGGATAATAAGAGATGTGGAATGGATGATTAGAGATGTGGAATGGATGATAAGAGATGTGGAATGGATGATAAGAGATGTGGAAGGGATGATAAGAGATGTGGAAGGGATGATAAGAGATGTGGAAGGGATGATAAGAGATGTGGAAGGGATGATAAGAGATGTGGAATGGATGATAAGAGATGCGGAATGGATGATAAGAGATGTGGAAGGGATGATAAGAGATGTGGAATGGATAAGAGATGTGGAAGAGATGATAAGAGATGTGGAAGGGATGATAAGAGATGTGGAAGAGATGATAAGAGATGTGGAAGGGATGATAATAGATGTGGAAGGGATGATAAGAGATGTGGAAGGGATGATAAGAGATGTGGAAGGGATGATAAGAGATGTGGAATGGATGATAAGAGATGTGGAATGGATGATAAGAGATGTGGAATGGATGATAAGAGATGGGGAAGGGATGATAAGAGATGTGGAAGGGATGATAAGAGATGTGGAAGGGATGATAAGAGATGTGGAAGGGATGATAAGTCATGTGGAATGGATGATAAGAGATGTGGAATGGATGATAAGAGATGTGGAATGGATGATAAGAGATGTGGAAGGGATGATAAGAGATGTGGAATGGATGATAAGGGTTGTGGAAGGGTTGATAAGAGATGTGGAATGGATGATAAGAGATGTGGAAGGGATGACAAGAGATGTGGAATGGATGATAAGAGATGTGGAAGGGATGATAAGAGATGTGGAATGGATGATAAGAGATGTGGAATGGATGATAAGAGATGTGGAATGGATGATAAGAGATGTGGAATAGATGATAAGAGATGTGGAATGGATGATAAGAGATGTGGAAGGGATGATAAGAGATGTGGAATGGATGATAAGAGATGTGGAATGGATGATAAGAGATGTGGAATGGATGATAAGAGATGTGGAATGGATAAGAGAAATGGAAGGGATGATAAGAGATGTGGAATGGATGATAAGAGATGTGGATGGGATGATAAGAGATGTGGAAGGGATGATTAGAGATGTGGAATGGATGATAAGAGATGTGGAATGGATGATAAGAGATGTGGAATGGATGATAAGAGATGTGGAAGAGATGATAAGAGATGTGGAAGAGATTATAAGAGATGTGGAATGGATAAGAGATGTGGAAGGGATGATAAGAGATGTGGAATGGATGATAAGAGATGTGGAATGGATAAGAGATGTGGAATGGATGATACGAGATGTGGAATGGATGATAAGAGATGTGGAATGGATGATAAGAGATGTGGAATGGAAAAGAGATGTGGAATGGATGATAAGAGATGTGGAATGGATGATGAGAGATGTGGAATGGATAAGAGATGTGGAATGGATGATAAGAGATGTGGAATGGATGATAAGAGATGTGGAATGGATAAGAGATGTGGAATGGATGATATGAGATGTGGAATGGACGATAAGAGATGTGGAATGGATAAGAGATGTGGAATGGATGATAAGAGATGTGGAATGGATAAGAGATGTGGAATGGATGATAAGAGATGTGGAATGGATGATAAGAGATGTGGAATGGATGATAAGAGATGTGGATTGGAAAAGAGATGTGGAATGGATTATAAGAGATGTGGAAGGGATGATAAGAGATGTGGAATGGATGATAAGAGATGTGGAATGGATGATAAGAGATGTGGAATGGATAAGAGATGTGAAATGGAGGATAAGAGATGTGGAAGGGATGATAAGAGATGTGGAATGGATGATAAGAGATGTGGAATGGATGATAAGAGATGTGGAATGGATAAGAGATATGGAAGGGATGATAAGAGATGTGGAATGGATGATAAGAGATGTGGAAGGGATGATAAGAGATGTGGAATGTATGATAAGAGATGTGGAATGGATGATAAGAGATGTGGAATGGATGATAACAGATGTGGAATGGATGATAAGAGATGTGGAATGGATGATAAGAGATGTGGAAGGGATGATAAGAGATGTGGAATGGATGATAAGAGATGTGGAATGGATGATAAGAGATGTGGAATGGATGATAAGAGATGTGGAATGGATAAGAGATATGGAAGGGATGATAAGAGATGTGGAATGGATGATAAGAGATGTGGAAGGGATGATAAGAGATGTGGAAGGGATGATAAGAGTTGTGGAAGGGATGATAAGAGATGTGGAATGGATGATAAGAGATGTGGAATGGATGATAAGAGATGTGGAAGGGATGATAAGAGATGTGGAAGAGATAAGAGATGTGGAATGGATAAGAGATGTGGAAGGGATGATAAGAGATGTGGAATGGATGATAAGAGATGTGGAATGGATAAGAGATGTGGAATGAATGATAAGAAATGTGGAATGGATGATAAGAGATGTGGAATGGATAAGAGATGTGGAATGGATGATAAGAGATGTGGAAGGGATGATAAGAGATGTGGAATGGATAAGAGATGTGGAATGGATGATTAGAGATGTGGAATGGATAAGAGATGTGGAATGGATGATAAGAGATGTGGAATGGATGATAAGAGATGTGGAATGGATGATAAGAGATGTGGAATGGAAAAGAGATGTGGAATGGATGATAAGAGATGTGGAAGGGATGATAAAAGATGTGGAATGGATGATAAGAGATGTGGAATGGATGATAAGAGATGTGGAATGGATAAGAGATGTGAAATGGATGATAAGAGATGTGGAATGGATGATAAGAGATGTGGAATGGATGATAAGAGATGTGGAATGGATGATAAGAGATGTGGAAGGAATGATAAGAGATGTGGAAGAGATGATAAGAGATGTGGAATGGATGATAAGAGATGTGGAAGGGATGATAAGAGATGTGGAAAAGAAAGAGTGGAAGAGTGTTGTGTTCAGATGTGGAGTCCTTATCGTAGACGAGATATAAACATGCAGAACCGACTCTGAAAACTGAGTTAGAACAAGCACAAACAAACAAAAAACAGCACTGCTTGAGCCCATCAGATAGGCAGAGAAATACATCTACAGGCTACGACCATCTCTCACAAAAGTTGGAATCTGCTAAAGGACAACTGCCTTTGTAGATATACAGGTCGACTAAGACTTACAATAATAATAATAAATAATAGTAATAAATAATAATAGTAATAAAAAATTGTAATATATTAAAATAGTAATAAATAATAATAGCACAGTTTTGTTGTTTTTTGTGGGCCCTAAAAAGGACCTTGATGATGGTTTGTGGGTTTTGTGGGCCCTGAAAAGGGCCGTGATGGGAACAGATTACCAAGGACCGCTGAAGCTATGCACATATCAGGACATACACATGTTCGTTCGTAGCTGCACAATTTAAAGAGGAGGCCAAAATTATGTGATGGCAGAATATTGTCGAAGGGGTCTAACTGACGGACTTTATTCCGAAGTCGCTACAGAAACTCACACATGTAGAAATCTATCATGTGACTGTGTGTTCCGTTTTGGTTAGGGTTAGGTGCCCTCTAACCATGTGCCAGAACGAACAGGAATGTCCTGCTGACATGTGCGACATCTCTAACGAACTTAGCGAACTGTGAGAGACAAAGTCACAACATGATTTTTAGCACACAGTCGGACGGTGTGTATAATTCGTCTTTCCTCCAAAAAACTGCACACAATTTATTTTCTTGCGTGTCAAGTGTGACAACTGCTAGAAATCCGTCTTCCACGTAGGGTGTTAGATCTAAGAATGACATGGACATAGGTTTACCGCGAGAATTGAGATTTGGGTTTCCATAATAAACGTTTAACCGTCTTTATACTGGTTTAGAAGACTCTGCACAGTCTGTATACAACCAGTTTCTTAGAGGGTGGTTAACTTATGTGCGAGTCCATCTTTATAGACTCAAACACTACAGCAAAGTAGACCCGCAGTCTGTTAGTCGCCATCTATGCTGCTCTTAAGAAACCACCTAACCATGACCGATGCCATGTCACACGGTCAGTCGCCTCTTATGACATGCTCTCTGCGGGGCAGTGGTGCTATTCTTTTCTTTATCATACACAAAGACCCCGGTAGACTACCCGGAAAGCCTTATTTCAGTCATACGACGAAGACTAGGTCTGGACTTGGCTTACACTCACCACCTTGTAGAAAAGTCTGGTATTCGTCACTTGCAGTGTGAGCTAATAGCAATTATTTGCACACAGCCTTGTTTAGTTCCATCTTAAATCAACGCTTTTGTTCCGTCTTCCATAAGAACCACTCTGGTGTTACATAACTTAAGGAAATAGAAAGTCTTACCTTGATATTTATTGTAAGCTCCCTTTCGATTGGATTTCCGGAAACCAATGTTTCTCAGAAATCGACCAAACACTGACCCAGTTTTCTTTTTGTCATCAGAACTTCCGGTCAAATCTGTTAGAAAATAGGGAAACTCAGAGGCTATTTAATTGTAAAGAAAGTATGCTAGCAGTAAAATTATCATAAAACAAGTGTGTTTTTCAATGTGAATGCATATTCATAGGCAAACTGAAGAGGAGAAGATTTATTGATGCCATTAGAGATGTTCTGAACATGACAGAGACGGAGGCCGGAGATAAGAGAACTAGTCAACGATTCAAGTCTTTACAGAGCGGCTGTGAAGAGACCGACGTTCTGTACATGACAGAGACGGAGGCCGGAGATAAGAGAACTAGTCAACGATTCAAGTCTTTACAGAGCGGCTGTGAAGAGACCGACGTTCTGTACATGACAGAGACGGAGGCCGGAGATAAGATAACTAGTCAAAGATTCAGGGCTTTACAGAGCGGCTGTGGAGAGACCGACGTTCTGTACATGACTTGCTACATGGTCATTGATGCCTATTCATCAAAGAACATAAGAAAAAGCGCCTCGCTGCATAAAGGAGGCGAGTTAACTAATTAACTCCACAGTATCGTAGGTCTCTGGAGACATTTATTCTTGCAGCATGAAACTGTCATTAAGAAATTCTAGTACATTCATCAATTCAGGAGAGGCAAAGGCCGCCGTTCATCCTAGACGATGGTGACATAATTTATTTTGCTAGCGCTATTTTTAGTAAGGATTAACTGCGCTACTTTTTATCCTCACTCTCTCGTCTCGTGCCACCCGACCCCAGTGGCAACTAGGTGCGACTACGAGATGCAAGGCACTCCGCATCAAGCACCCGTGAAAAAGACGGCGGAGTCCGGAGTCGAGCCCACACCACCTAATCACGAAGCCAACGGCACTTCGCAACGGAATCCCCAATTCAGGAGAACAGGATTAAGAAAGAGGCCAGCGTGGCAAAGGGGTGATACGTCCCAAAGCACAGGATACGAATCACGCCGTTTCCAATTTGGCGGACGCAGTTGTGTTTTTTTTTCTCAGTGCGATCGTCCCTTAGCGTACAGAAAGTATTGACGAACAGATCGTACCGCACACATGCACCAAAACATTGCTAAAAGGAAAATGGTCATTCTAACAGACTCCAGGAGTGTACTCTAAGCCATCTCAAGCCCCAAACAAGATAGACTCTCACATGAAATAAAATATAACATCGGATTGCCGTCTCAAAAACAGATTTAGTCCTACAATGGATTCCGGCCCACTGTGGGATCCCTGAAAACGAGAAAGCAGATGAGCTCGCAAAAGCCGGAAGTGGCGTCAAGCAGATTCCCCATCCACAGAGCTATGAAGAAGCAAAGACACTCATCAAACGATCCATGAGGACAGCATGGAGAGAACATCACAAAGAATACAAGCCAGAAAATGACAGCATAGACAAACTTGGCAGAGATGGGCAGACACAGATCTTCAGACTCAAAACGGGACATTTCATCAAGGCTCACCTACACAGAATGGGTCCCAGATACACCGACACGTGCGATTGTGGAGCACCCAAGCAAACACCAGAACATATTCTGCAGGACTGCCCGGCCTATGCAGACCAAAGAGAGGCAGTCTGGCCTGGGAGAGCCAACATGCTCGAAAATCTGTTGGGACCGGCAAAGACGTGATACCCAATCTACTTTGTGAACCTCACCGAACTAAAAGCACAGCATCAGTTGATCGTGAACCTCACCGGACTAGAAGCATTGCATCAGTTGATCGATGAAGAAGAAGAAAAAGCACACATGCCAAGAAACTTTTAACAGCTTAAAAGCTTAGTGGTTATAAGAAGCGAAGTACTAAAAAGCGCATTCTACTTACACTTTTAGTATAACGAAACGTTTATGTTTAGCCAGCCTATGTATGACAATTGTTCAAGCCAATATAACAGCTGTATGGTATTGTAAGAAAGTTTGCGAGCCGATATATCGGCCCTACGGATTGAATCAGTTATGTGATTCGGTCAAAATAACTAAATATAAAATCAAAGAAAAAAAATAAATAAATATGTATGGTCAGATATCGCACTAAGACGGGATTTGAAACAAGGGACATAACTGATCAAGTCACGACCAACGATACACATTAGCAACTCATCAAATAGTCAGAAAACTCACAAAAGAACAGCCAGCACGCAAATTTGGCAGTAAATATAGGGTATGGGTTGTTTTTGTTGTTTGTTGTTGAATGCCCACAATGAGTAAGTGCACCCTGAAATGGCCGTTAAGTGGCGTGTTGTAATAGCTTTCCTCACATGCCGAGAATGCTGATGAAGGTAGACCGCGGTCCTCCAGGCGGTTGTGTTATGCTTTACTTCATCTACGTGGCGCCCACTACTATGGGAATCACATAGATCCACATCTCGTAAGCCAGGCTGCCTTGAATACGGCATGTTTTTAGGGAACGCTGCATGGGAGCCGGATTGGGGTCTTGTTCAGTGTATTGACCCTGACGCGACGTCCTGTCCAGTATGTTTAGCTTAACTCGACTAGCGTCTTAGGGTATGGGAAACATTGGGAAAGAAGTCTACATGCATAAAATTAAAGGGGATATAAACATTCTGGAAAGGATACAAAGAAGAGCGACAAAACTGAAGGTGGGATTACAGAATTACAGTTATGAGGAAAGATAAACCGACCACAGTGTCTAGAGAACAGCAGAATTCTTCTTCTTCTTCTTCTTCTTCATCGTACGCAGTCAGACAGTAACCATTATTTTTTCGAAAAAAGCAGCGGTCATCCTGAGGCTGTCGACACTGCCATAGAGCTTGTCTAGTGTTGCCACTGGTGATGGCCACATCTGCTCTCTCTGATCCTCGTATGTCGGGCAGTTTTGCAGCAAATGTTCAGCGGTCATTTGGCGGTACCACACGGACATTCGTCAATGCCACCTATCTTCAATTTGTTGAATAAGTGGTACCTCAGTCTATTGTGGCCAGTGCGGAGTCTGAAGACCATGGCCTGCACTCTTCGAACAGCAGAATTCGATGTGATTTAAGAAAAAAAACGACTTCATTGCCTCGGGTTTTTTCCCCATTTTAGCTCGGTCTCTCTCGGCAGATGGGTCGAGAACATCGCACAAAGCACCAACTCCGTAGCTCCAGCGAAAAACCCAGGGATCTCCTGAAAAAAATTCACATCATGGACCGACGTCGCAGCTCGAAATCGAACCCCGATTTAATACAGGTTTATAATATAATCAATGGAAAGGATAGATTAGACTATAATAAGTTTTACAAATACAATCACCTACAAGGACAAGAGGTCACAGCTACAAATTAATTAAGAAAGGTCCAGATTAGATATTAGGAAATATTTCTATTTGTCAGAGAGTGCTGAATGCTTGGAATGCATTGCCACAGTAAGTAGTGGAGGCAGTGGGGACAATTAATACATTAAAGATTAGATTGGATAAGTATAGTGTTTTTTTTAGCAAGGAACGCTTCTAAAACCAGTATAAAGACGTTAAGTTAAGAAAACTGGTTGTATACAGACTCTCCAGTCTTCTAAAACCAGTATAATGACGTTAAGTTAAGAAAACTGGTTGTATACAGACTTTGCAGTCTTCTAAAACCAGTATAAAGACGTTGAGTTAAGAAAACTGGTTGTATACAGACTCTGCGGTTTTCTAAAACCAGTATAAATATGTTAAGTTAAGAAAACTGGTTGTATACAGACTCTCCAGTCTTCTAAAACCAGTATAATGAAGTTAAGTTAAGAAAACTGGTTGTATACAGACTTTGCAGTCTTCTAAAACCAGTATAAAGACGTTAAGTTAAGAAAACTGGTTGTATACAGACTCAGCAGTCTTCTAAAACCAGTATAAAGACGTTAAGTTATATGAAAGTTGAAGGTTGGTCTTCAGCAGACTAAACCACTATCAGGAATGGCCTTAGAGACTACAATATACTAAGCCACAGCTTGTGTGGGATGGGGTAGCCAGTTCCCTTCCTTGCTGCTTTTTCGTTTCCTAACTGTATGTCAGGTACTAAATTATAGCTTGGCCAACTGGATCGTGATGGTTGTGTGAGTTAAACCACGTACCTTTGTCGTGATAAGCGAATGCTATACCACTACACTAAAAATTCACATAGGTTAAAGGTTAAAAGCGAGGACTCGACTACATCGACGCGTATTCCCTATACGGCGCCGCCTCTCTCTCCGCAGAACAATAAAGCGAGAACTCCGTAGATCTAGCGATGAGCCAAGGGATCTCTCCAGTGATGAGCAAAGGGATCTCTCCAGCGATGAGCCAAGGGATCTCTCCAGTGATGAGCCAAGGGATCTCTCTGTCCAGTGATGAGCCAAGGGATCTCTCCAGCGATGAGCCAAGGGATCTCTCCAGCGATGAGCCAAGGGATCTCTCCAGCGATGAGCCAAGAGATCTCTCCAGCGATGAGCCAAGGGATCTCTCTCTCCATCGATGAGCCAAGGGATCTCTCTTTCCAGCGATGAGCCACGGGATCTCTCCAGCGATGAGCCAAGGGATCTCTCTCTCCAGCGATGAGCCAAGGGATCTCTCCAGCGATCAACTAAGGGATCTCTCCAGCGATGAGCCAAGGGATCTCTCCAGCGATGAGCCAAGGGATCTCTCCAGTGATGAACCAAGGGATCTCCCCAGCTATGAGCCAAGGGATCTCTCCAGCGATGAGCCAAGGGATCTCTCGATCGATGAACCAATGGATCTCTCCAGCGATCAACTAAGGGATCTCCAGCGATGAGCCAAGGGATCTCTCCAGCGATGAGCCAAGAGATCTCTCCAGTGATGAACCAAGGGATCTCTCCAGTGATGAGCCAAGGGATCTAACTCTCCAGCGATGAACCAAGGGATCTCTCCAGCGATGAACCAAGGGATCTCTCCAGCGATGAGCCAAGGGATCTCTCCAGCGATCAACTAAGGGATCTCTCCAGCGATGAACCAAGGGATCTCTCTCTCCAGCGATGAGCCAAGGGATCTCTCCAGCAATGAACCAAGGGATCTCTCCAGCAATCAACCAAGGGATCTCTCCAGAAATGAACCAAGAGATCTCTCCAGCAATCAACCAAGGGATCTCTCCAACAATGAACCAAGGGATCTCTCCAGCAATCAACTAAGGGATCTCTCGATCGATGAACAAAGGGATCTCTCCAGAGGAACCAAGGGATCTCTCCAAGGATGAACCAAGGGATCTCTCGATCGATGAACAAAGGGATCTCTCCAGTGATGAATCAAGGGATCTCTCGATCGATAAACCAAGGGATCTCTCCAGAGGAACCAAGGGATCTCTCCAGCGATGAACCCAGGAATCCCGGAAAAATTGACATCATGAACTCGAACCTCGACCGTCTGAACACGAGGCAAACGGCTTGACAACTTCATGGCAGTGACTCCCATATATAGCAAGCCCTGATACTAATGAAAGAATATGTTATTTTACAAAGAGCTATCTATGCACTCTTTTCTGGTTACGAACCCTGAATAGTTCAATCAAATGAACAGAACACAATCGCAGCAAACCAGTGTGTACGCATCAAAACGAATCCTTTGAAACGAATCCATCTTTTCTAGTTCAGACGCTCAATGATGTCAGAAGAATGATTCATTCTCACATGCCATATAAATGAAACACCGTGTATGTAACTAAACAATTAACAAACACGCGCATACACCATTAGATGGCATTGGGCCGAAGGGCGAGAGTCCGAATTCAGACAGATCCACAATAAAAATATACATTCAAATTATCATTATATACTATAAACATAAACACACAATTACCTGCACGAGTGCGCGCGTGTGCCCATACATGGGCAAAGAGGCAGACAGACAGGCACGCACGCCCGCACGCACGCTCACACCCCCAAACCACGTTGGAAATTTCGAGGAGCCCAACTGAAACTGATGATGATCATGATATAATCTCATTAGCTGTGATTTGACAGTCCAATGCCTCCCGAAGAAAAGCACAAGTCCTCCTTCAATTGTTGTGGTGATGGGTAAAGTGTGGTGTGTGGTGGGGTGTGATGGGGCAGTAGGTTCCGCAGATCGGTCTGAGTATGAAAGTGCACTACAAGTGCACATGTTCGAATATGGGGACAATCCTTTCATCGACTTTCATTTTTTAGAAAGCAAATGTTTAGTGGGAGAGGCAGACCAAAAAAAGAGATGGGAAGAGAATATAAAAGAATGGACGGGAAGGTCTATAGCTGAAACTAGCACCCTGGCAACAAATTAAGACGTAAGACGGGAATTGGTTCCACAAACTGCAATAGCGGTGCCTCAACGACCTTCTAGGTTACAGGACTGATGATGAATTATTTGGTCCCTACTGGAATAATTCATAGGAAAATAAAATGTTTGGTCCCTACTGGAATAGTTCACAGAAAATCGATTGTTTGGTCCCTACTGGAATAGTTCAAGGAAAATCAAATGTTTGGTCCCTACTGGAATACCTCATGGGAAAATCAAATGTTCGGTCCTTACTGGAATAGTTCACAGAAAATCAAATGTTTGGTCCCTACTGGAATAGTTCACAGAAAATCAAATCGATTGCTTGGTCCCTACTGGAATAGTTCACAGAAAATCGATTGTTTGGTCCCTACTGGAATAGTTCACAGGAAAATAAAATGTTTGGTCCATACTGGAATAGTTCACAGAACATCGATTGTTTGGTCCCTACTGGAATAGTTCACAAAAAATCAAATGTTTGGTCCCTACTGAAGTAGTTCACAGGAAATCGATTGTTTGGTCCCTACTGGAATAGTTCAAGGAAAATCAAATGTTTGGTCCCTACTGGAATACCTCATGGGAAAATCCAATGTTCGGACCTTACTGGAATAGTTCACAGAAAATCAAATGTTCGGTCCTTACTGGAATAGTTCACAGAAAATCAAATCGATTGTTTGGTCCCTACTGGAATAGTTCACAGAAAATCGATTGTTTGGTCCCTACTGGAATAGTTCACAGGAAAATAACATGTTTGGTCCCTACTGGAATAGTTCACAGAAAATCGATTGTTTGGTCCCTACTGGAATAGTTCACAGAAAATCAAATGTTTGGTCCCCACTGAAGTAGTTCACAGGAAATCGATTGTTTGGTCCCTACTGGAATAGTTCAAGGAAAATCAAATGTTTGGTCCCTACTGGAATCCCTCATGGGAAAATCAAATGTTAGGTCCTTACTGGAATAGTTCACAGAAAATCAAATGTTTGGTCTCTACTGGAATAGTTCACAGGAAAATGAAATGTTTGGTCACTACTGGAATAGTTCACAGGAAAATCAAATATTTGGTCTCTACTGGAATAGTTCACGTCATCATCATGTAGCATGTCCTTTGTAGAACGTCGCTCCCATCACAGTCTTGTCTGAAAGAAACTCGTTCCCTTGCCAAAACTCCAGCCTCCGCCAAAAGCATACCCAGGGATTCCTGGATATCTTGGTCTACCCCTTCCTCTTTTGCCTGGCACCATACCTTCCATCACCGTTCTCTCAAGACCGTTGTGTCTCTTGATGTGACCAAAGTATTTGCATTTTCTAGCCAAAATGAAATTGATAAACCAGTTCTCTTCTATGATAAACTCTTGCCGAATGTCTACATTTGTTCTTTTCTCTGTCCAGGGTATTCTGAGAATTTTTCTCTAACATTTTGACTCGAAGGATTGGTAATCGTCCATGACTCACAGCCATAAGCTGCGACATGAAAAACACAGGCTCTCAAGACTTTGACTTTTATCATTTTGTTGGTGCTCTGCCATAATTTCTTCAGGCTGTTCAGTCTCTGCCATGCCATAGCTAGTCTTCTTCGGATTTATTTCGAGCAGTCGCCATTTTTGTCAGTTCTGGAGCCCAGATATTCAAAATGTTTGATCTGATCTATTTCCTTACCACCCACTGTAAATTTATGCTGACATTGTGTTTTTTCACAGGAAAATCAAATGATTGGTCCCTACTGGAATAGTTCACAGGAAAATCAAATGATTGGTCCCTACTGGAATAGTTCACATGAAAATCATATGTTTGGTCTCTACTGGAATAGTTCACATGAAAATCAAATGTTTGGACTCTGCTGGAATAGTTCACAGGAAAATCAAATGATTCGTCCCTACTGGAATAGTTCACATGAAAATCAAATGTTTGGTCCCTGCTGGAATAGTTCACATGAAAATCAAATGTTTGTTTCCGATTGGGGATACATCACAGAAAATTCGACGCGTTTGAACCGTTTACCGATCAAACAAACAAACAACAAAGACATACTGTGCGTGTTATTTATTTGTGGCCAATTTGTTTGAATAACGGCGTTCTGACTCACAGGACATGAGTTCATATCCTCAGTGATGCACACGTTTTTGGGGATCAGAAATAAAACAAAAACGAAGCTAGTACTTTGTGGCAACTACAGATGCAAGCGACCATTATTCCTTAGCTCTATAATCTTTCCCGCCTCCCCCCTTTCCTGTAGACCCCAGCATAGAATACAAACGGTGATTATAATTGTGTGTATATTGTATTTTTTATTACAAGCTTTTATTTAACTCGCATTCCCTTTGTCCGTGTACGAGAACTTCTATTTCTCCTATTTTAACCAACTTCCCCATGACCTAGAAAGCTGACATTCTGTACACAGTCTCCACCAGTGCGACCTTTTAATCTATTAATAGTTGTTGTCCATCACAAGTGATGAAGACCACTCTCTTTGTTCAGCCGTGTGGACAGTTGTATCACTTGCTGTGTCCGCTGAAATGGGTGACTTTCGCGGTGATTTGGATTAAAGTGAGGAAGAAACTGCGCCTTTTGTCAACCTCACACAGAGCCTAAGCTACCTTTTGCCAGTGGCAAGACATTCATCGAGACGACTGGAGATAGCATAGGATGCAGATTTTGCCTCAGGGTTACCACCGAAGCCTTTCCGTAAACAGGTAACCCGCAGGGTAGAAAGGTGGGAAGGCATCTAACGCAGTTTGTCGTGAGTGACTCTGGCATCTCTCCCCATCCGTATTCAGCTCATCATAGTAGCATCTAAAATTCCCACACGCCATATTCGTGAAGGTGAACCGGCAGAACTAACCCGTGAAATACGACACAGGTATAAGCGTAGCGCCAGTCAGCCGGCGTCCAGACCAGGATAAACGGATGGAAGAAATCATAAAAAAAGAATGAAATAACAAGTCCCGACTGAAAACAACACCACGTTTCCGTGAACACAAGTGTAAGTCGTCGACTAGTGTGAATTCCAGGCAAATCCGTGGTCTGGCGGCATCCATAATGATCCAAAACAGTAGAGAAATGTAGACTCGCAGCCAGTTACGGCGCCATCTTTGCCACTTAAGTTTTGACAAATCATCGAACGACCTGTTCATGCGCGGTTATTAGAAGGTACCTTTAATTTCATAAACATTCAACAGAAATTACATTCACGTAGTACCCAATCCATTTTCAATGGCCTTCCTAAATAGTAAAATGAAAGCAACAAAAAGCACACGGCACTCAAAGAGTATGTAAAGAGCTGGAAAGGATACAAAGAATGGCGACAAAACTGATAGTGGGATTTCTTGATTTTAGGAGGATAGAGAAATCGGCATCCAGTGTCTAGAACAGAGAAGAATTTCTTCTTCTTCTTCTTCTGCGTACGCAGTCAGACAGTAACCATTATTTTTTCGAAAAAAGCGGCGGTCATCCTGAGGCTGTCACCACTGCCATAGAGCTTGTCTTGCAGTTCCACTGGTGATGACTACATCTGCTCTCTCTGATCCTCGTATGTCGGTCAGTTCTGCAGCAAATGTTCAGCGGTCATTTTCCCGGTACCGCACGGGCATTCGTCGGTACACCCTATCTTCAGTTTGTTGAATAGGTGGTACCTCAGTCTATTGTGGCCAGTGCGAAGTCTGAAGACAACGACCTGCTCTCTTCGGTTCAACTGGTAATAGGCATCGTTTTTGGTGTAACCAGTATGTTCGGTTTCCCATTTGGTCATGTATCTGGGTTGATAAGCCGTTTTGACTCTTCGTACGTCATACTGATATCTGTTTGTGGTAGTCTTGCACCTTCTTTTGCCAGTCTGTCTGCCTCCTCGTTGCCTTGGATGTTGCAGTGTGATGGGACCCACTGTACCACTACCCTTTTTGGTGCGGACTTCTGGCACAGTTTGCAGAGTGCGGCTCTTAAGTCATTAAGCTCAGTGTTTTAGAGAAGAATTTGAAGTGATTTAATACAGGCTTATAAGATAATTGAGAGAAAGAATAAATTAGACTTACAAGTTTTTTCTTCAAATTACAGCTTGATATAACAAGAGGGCACGGCTACAAATTAATCAAAGAAAACGTCCAGATTAGATTGTAGGAACTATTGTGTTAGTCAGAAAGGGGGGAATGCTAAGAATGCATTGCCACGTGAAATGGTGGGGACAGGTAGAGTCAATGTATTCAAAGATAGATTGGATGCACTTAGTTATATTGAGTGAAAGAAACTGGCTGTATACAGACTCTGCAGATTCTTATAAACCAGTAAAAAAAAATTTCAGTTATCACGATCGACACAATACACTTGGTTCAAGACAATCTCAACTACAGCCCCATACTGTGCTTAACGACATGAGTAGACGTTAAAATTAGGATGCTAAACAACGCCAAAAAAAAAGACAAACTATATTAAGTCGTGAATACCCGCCAGCTGCCACGCTATCGTTTCTCGTGTCTGTCGTGAACTGTTTAATATAAATATTTTCACATCTGCCGTCGGGAATTGTCGTGTACCGACGGTGTGATAAAAACTCTGGACCAGTCTGCTCTGACATAGTGAGAGACAGACTAGTTGACGAGCGAGATTCAGTTTGCATAAACAAGACATGACAGCATAGGACTGGAAATTGTGGTGCTTTTAGTCGGCTAAGTGCCACCTTATTAGTCAAGACAAGCATCGAATGGCCCTCGACTTTTTCTTGGGTAGGTAAGAAATTGGGGTGCTTTTAGTAGGCTATGTGTCACCTTATTAGTCAAAACAAGCATCGAATGGCACTCTACTTTTTCTTGGGTAGGTAAGAAATTGGGGTGCTTTTAGTCGGCTATGTGCCACCTTAGACAAAACAAGCATCGAATGGCACTCTACTTTTTCTTGGGTAGGTAAGAAATTGGGGTGCTTTTAGTAGGCTATGTGTCACCTTATTAGTCAAAACAAGCATCGAATGGCACTCTACTTCTTCTTGGGTAGGTAAGAAATTGGGGTGCTTTTAGTCGGCTATGTGCCACCTTAGTCAAAACAAGCATCGAATGGCATTCGACTTCTTCTTTGGTAGGTAAGAAATTGGGGTGCTTTTAGTCGGCTATATGCCACCTTAGTCAAAACAAGCATCGAATGGCACTCGACTTTTTCTTGGGTAGGTAAGAAATTGGGGTGCTTTTAGTCGGCTATGTGCCACCTTATTTGTCAAAACAAGCATCAAATGGCACTCGACTTTTGCTTGGGTAGGTAAGAAATTGGGGTGCTTTTAGTCGGCCACCACTCATAGATCTGCCAGTCCATTTCTGGTTTTTATCGCCATCATACAATATATTCTTCAGCAGGGTTAGAGATGGTCAAGTTGACACTGTGTTCCTCTTATGGAGTCAACAGACCTGGAGAACATGTTTGCCTGTTGTTCCCACAAGAGCACATGTTTGTGTATTATTGTTTTTCTTCATTTATTGAACGGATGTCAGAGTCTTCCTGAGCAGCCGCACGGCCTGAATATTGTCCCTTCACATCTTTTTTGTAAGGAAGAGCATGCGCCATTTATGTTAAACTGGGTTCTCTGTACAATTTGCCTCATTTTCTTTTTTTGTATGTGGTTCTGTTTGCGCCTTTCAGCAATCAGCTTATGTAGAGGTTTCTTGACAGGGCCCTAGTATGTGCTTCGTAGACAGGGAGCTTTACTACTACTGTTATTTCAGCTGTATGGAGGGGAAGGGGGGGGGGATCGCTGTAGTCAAGAGGTTAAGGTTAAGTCTCTTACAGTGATGAACGGAAACGGTGGGCGATCGAATCCCGTAAGTTTCAAGCGACCCCTGGTCTCACGGGACGGAAGTAGTGACATCAGCATTGAGATGGATATCTGGGACTTCTATAACAAGGGCAGTCATCGTGACAGACGCGCAAGCCGTACTTCAGAAAGTACAGAAGGGATGGCTTAGGTACGAGTGGATAGCTGCTGTTGAGGCCTCAAACCTCCAGGTGCTGACGTGGATCTACCGTCCTGCTTATTCCCGGGTTCAGGGCAATGAAAGAGCTGACATCTTGGCTTCACGGGCTCCGATCATGGGCACATTGGTGATGGACAGAAGTTACATTTTGAAATCAATCAATGACCGCCTGCTGGATGAGGACACCGCAATAGATGAAGCAGCAATCCACAGACTGCAAAGTTTCGATATTAAACGAGGTTCGAGCGGAGTGGGGCGCATGAGAGGTCGGCGCAGGAACGTGTACAACCAGCGAGCTACAGGGACCATCATCATCCATACCTTACGCCATTTGATGAGAGAGACTGAGCACCTATGGGTATGCCCGGAGTGCAGTGACGTCGATTCTTAGAAACATAAACAGAACAGAAACAGAAGACCAGAGTGCCTGCATCCAGAGTTACCTCCAGTCGCCTTGACCAATAGTCTTGCCACTGATTCAAGGTAACTCGAGATAAGAGTGAGGTTGATGACCAGCACATTAACTCCCTTACTATAATCCAAATACATCGCACATCACATTATTAAGACAACACTGTCTGATCATCGCTTACGATAGGCAATATATTTGTTAAAACTTCATCTATCCATCTTTTTTGTGGCCGCCACATGGCTTTGTAACCATTCTATTTGTGAAGCATTGTTTTCTGAGGGATACTATCTGGCGTTTGACGTGTCACATAGCCGAACCATTTACTTTGCTGTCTCTTGATGAGGTCTAGCGCTGGTGTTGTAGCTACTTGTCTCTTAATGAGGTCTAGCGCTGGTGTTGTAGCTACTTGTCTCTTGATGAGGTCTAGCGCTGGTGTTGTAGCTACTTGTCTCTTGATGAGGTCTAGCGCTGGTGTTGTAGCTACTTGTCTCTTGATGAGGTCTAGCACTGGTGTTGTAGCTACTTGTCTCTTGATGAGGTCTAGCGCTGGTGTTGTAGCTACTTGTCTCTTGATGAGGTCTAGCGCTGGTGTTGTAGCTACTTGTCTCTTGATGAGGTCTAGCACTGGTGTTGTAGCTACTTGTCTCTTGATGAGGTCTAGCGCTGGTGTTGTAGCTACTTGTCTCTTGATGAGGTCTAGCACTGGTGTTGTAGCTACTTGTCTCTTGATGAGGTCTAGCGCTGGTGTTGTAGCTACTTGTCTCTTGATGAGGTCTAGCGCTGGTGGTGTAGCTACTTGTCTCTTGATGAGGTCTAGCACTGGTGTTGTAGCTACTTGTCTCTTGATGAGGTCTAGCGCTGGTGTTGTAGCTACTTGTCTCTTGATGAGGTCTAGCACTGGTGTTGTAGCTACTTGTCTCTTGATGAGGTCTAGCACTGGTGTTGTAGCTACTTGTCTCTTGATGAGGTCTAGCGCTGGTGTTGTAGCTACTTGTCTCTTGATGAGGTCTAGCACTGGTGTTGTAGCAACTTGTCTCCTAATATCTTCGTTTCTAATTATATCCATTATTGTTTCACCGAGCATTCTGCGCAGGCATTTCGTCTCTGTTGTTTTGATGTGTCTTCTATCCGTGCTAATGTCCACTCTCGGCACTTATAACACAATGTGGGTAGAACTATCATGTTGTACAGCGTTCCTTTTGTATCCATTTTTTACATTGTAATATCGGAGAATTTTGCCCAATGATGTGACTTGCTTTATTACGTCTGTGTTGAATTTAGGTGTCTTTGCCGTCTGTTATGATTATGTTTACCAGGTCTGTTATGATTATGTTTCCGAGGTACGTGAAATTGTTCACCTGTTGGTACGAATATTATTGTTTCAATTTCTCTTCTTACTATCGTCATAACTTCCATTTTCTCTTTGTTGATTTGCTTACTGTACTTTGTCTCTGAGGTAACTGAAACAAGCGTCATTGCTCTTAAATCTCTTTATGTTGCAATTTTTTCGGTTCGATGTTTTCTTCCATGTATCTTACAGGGAGCATCGCGTAGCGCAGTGGTTATCGAACTGGCTTCGCATTTGAGTGGTCCTGGGTTCATTCCCCAGTTGAGGTAGAAATGTTATTTCAGACTGCAACGGATCCCGGTACTGGTTCAGTCCGGGAAGTAAAAGCGGCGAGGGAGAGGAGATGGCTACTGACCTCATTTAGCCGAGCCTTTGAAATGTGAGATCGCTAACACCTCACACCCCTACAGCAGTAATGCTATGAGTTACTTTACTTTCATCTTACAGGAGGCAAGGACCCGCTGTACTGTCACACCGTTCAAATAGTAGATGGACTCTGTGAGTGGTTAAAGTCGGATGTCCAGTTCACAGCTGTTAAATATCAGACAGCAGCGAATGAGCTGTTCCGGTCAGAGACCCATAGCTGAATGCTAGCGCCAGGGTCAGAGACCCATAGCTGACTGCTAGCGTCAGGGTCAGAGACACATAGCTGACTGCTAGCGTCAGGGTCAGAGATCCATAGCTGACTGCTAACGTCAGGGTCAGAGACCCATAGCTGACTGCTAGCGTCAGGGTAAGAGACCCATAGCTGACTTCTAGCGTCAGGGCCAGTGAACCAGAGCTGCCAAGACGCTTCTACACCTCCACGTGGTGATCCTGGATAACAGGCTGCAGCAGGGCAGACTGGCTAAGGAGAAGGGATCGAAGAGGGAATGTTAACCCAAGACGCAAATATAGCAGTCAAACTGTAAACTACAACACAACGCATTCCATTCTCCGGGCAACACGGTGCTACTTGCAAAGCCCTTTTCAGGACTTGGTGATGATGAAGAAAAAGAAGAAGACGAGAAAGAAAGAAAAAAAGAAAGAAAGAAGAAAGAAGAAAGAAGAAGGAAGAAGATGAAAAAAGAAGACGACGAAAAAAGATGAGTTAAAAAAAGAGGAAGAAGAAGAGGAGCCAGAAGAAAAAGAAGGAAGGAAGGTAGGACATTAGGAAGGAAATAAGGAAGGAAGGAAACAATTAAAGAAAAAAGAAAGAAGAAAGAAAGGAAGGTAAGTGTGAGTGAGTGAGTGAGTGAGTGAGTGAGTGAGTGAGGTAGGGATTGAGAGAATGAAGGACATAATTAAAGAAAGAACAAAGCTGGAAGAAAGAAAGAAACAAACAAAGAAAGAAAGGAAGAAAAAAAGGAAGAAGGAAGGAAGGAAAACCCTTGCAGAATGGCTCATGTGAAGATCAGGAATCGAGCTTTATAGAACAATAGCGCTAACAACTAGATCAATGAGAAACTATCACATGGCACACATATACTACACACATACTTACCTCCCTCAAATGATGTGTAATTCGGATGTGTCAGCGGGTCAGTTCTGAAACAAACAAAAATGTATAACATTTGCGTCTGGTCTCCTTGAGCGTGTTTGCCCCTATAACCTCTAGAGCCATGTCTGCGGTAGCAGAGTCACCGTTATGATTCACCAGGCCGGGCATGGGGAAATGTTAGGGACCATAACAAGCTAGATGAATACACCAGTGTTGCCCTGTGGTCGGGTAGACGATAGCCAAACGGGTTCGTGTGCCTTAATTCACCCATTCTGAAATTGTATGCCATTCAATGACCACACGGGTTTCCGTACAAAAATAATTATAAGTGTCTAGCTATCAGGGTGCAGTTTTGTTGGGTGCAGTTTTGTTGTTGTTTTTTTTTTGTGGGCCCTAAAAAGGACCTTGATGCTGGTTTGTGGTTTTTGTGGGCCATGAAAAGGGCCGTGGGGGGAACAGATTACCAAGGATCGCTGAAGCTATGCACATATCAGGACATACACATGTTGTTCGTTCGTAGCTGCACAATTTAAAGAGGAGGCCAAAATTATGTGATGTTCTGCAGAATATTGTCGAACGGGTCTTTTTTTTTTTTTTTTTTGGCGTTCGCCTTATTTATCTATTCCCCAAGGCGTGTGTGCGTTACACTGTGGTTTTTATTTTGCACCTGTCGGCCCAGTGCATCCGACTTCAGCATGCATTTTATATAAGGGTCTGCTTCCTCCTGCATTTTCTAAGGGTTTGCTTCCCCGGGGTAACGACCGGTGCTGTGATGGGGATCGAACCCAGCACCTTCTGGTTGTGAGCCGTGCCACTTAACCACTAGGCCACGCCGTATTCCGATGTCGCCACATAAATTCGTTTTGGTTAGGGTTAGGTGCCCTCTAACCATGTGCCAGAACGAACAGGAATGTCCTGCTGACATGTGCGACATCTCTAACGATCTTGGCGAACTGTGAGAGACAAAGTCATAACATGATTTTTAGCACACAGTCGGACGGTGTGTATAATTCGTCTTTCCTGCAAAAACTGCACATAATTTATTTTCTTGCGTGTCAAGTGTGACAACTGCAATAAATCCATCTTCCACGTAGGGTGTTAGATCTGAGAATGACATGGACATTGGTTTACCGCGAGAATTGAAGACGCGCGAATTGAAAAGTATGGTGATTCTTGTGGCTACATTCTACTAAATTTGACCTATTATAATACGTGGGTAAATTAACGCACAAGTACCGCCAAAGGTTATATTTGCAAAGCTATTCTGAAATAGTTACTGTTGAGGTATTTTCCATCGGTGGAGGGTGGGTAGTGGTTCTTATAACATCACAGGGCGCACTGTAGAAGGTGCACATGGGGCGGGTGGGGGCCGCTCCTCGAGGGATCAAAGCAGGGCCACAACGGAATGGATTGCAGTGACGATTCCCAAATGGTTGAGTTTGTCGTTGTAGCGCAGTCTGTCTCCAGATATACGGCGTGGGTGTGTTGTGGGGTCTAGGCTAGTAAGTTATTACTTGACAGGACTCTTGAGACTTGACGAGGATGGTGTACCAGCCGGTGTTTTAGGCACTTGACCATTATGTTACACCTGGACCTGAGGTTAACCTTGACCAGAATGTTACACCTGGACCTGAGGGTAACCTTGACCAGTATGTTACACCTGGACCTGACGGTAACCTTGACCAGTATGTTACACCTAACCTCGATAGCACTCTTGAGACTTGACAAGGATGGCATACCAGACGGTGTCCTTGGCACTTGACCAGTGTTGTACAAGACGGTAACCTTGTCACTTAACCAGTATGTTACACCTGGCCTTGACACTAGACCGGTATGTTACAACTGACCCTGACGGTAACCTTGACACTTAACTAGTGTGTTATACCTGGTATTTTTTTGTTTTTGCGTATGCCTTTTTCTTTATTCCTCAAGGTGGGTGTGCGTTGCACTGTGGTTTTTATTTTGCGCCTGTCGGCCCAGTGCATCCGACTTCAGTATGCATTTTATGTAAGGGTCTGCTTCCTCCTGCATTTTCTAAGGGTTTGCTTCCCCGGGGTAATGGCCGGTGCTGTGATGGGGATCGAACCCAGCACCTTCAGATTGTGAGCCGTGCCACTTAACCACTAGGCCACGCCGTCCCCTATACCTGGCATTTGACCATAACCTTGACCAGTATGTTACACTTGACCTTGACACTTGACCAGTGTGTTACGCCAGACATTGACAGTAACCTTGACCAGTATGTTACACCTGACCTTGACACGTAACCAGTATGTTACACCTGCCCCTGGCGATAACCTTGACCCTCAGCCAAAAGTTCAGGAACATACAGACAGATCTGACAAAAACAGAGGCAGCAACGTGTGTCAGATAAAGAGACTGAAACAAGAGGCACACGGTTAGCCCTCTTCTGATGAAGAGATGGGCTCTAGGCCTAGCATCGATTCTAGGTTCCTAGATAATGAACCCGACTAGAGATGCTCAGAAGAGCCACGAAATAAGAAAGAACAATGCCCTCTAGCGGAGACAGCGATTCTGTAGTGAGAGCCAAAGAGAGACGGCATCAGCTCGAGATAAGAGGACTAGACCGAAAGGGGTTGTAGGAGTTCAAGCCGTAGTGCATCTTGAATGCGGCGAGTATAATGAGGTTGCTGTAGTTAAGAGGCCTCCTCCAGAGGTAGTTGCGGAGGTTGAAAGAAAATCTCTCCAGACAGCAGCAGGGATTCAAGCAGACACTGCCACGCTAGGAGTAAAAAGAGAAGTAATTATTTGGTTTCTGAGCTCCATGGAAACAATGTTCGCTACAGCAGCAGCAGCAATCAGACAGTTTTGTTTTCTCTGTCCATACCATGTCTCCATACCACGTCTCCATACCACGTCTCCATACCACGTCTCCATACCACGTCTCCATACCATGTCTCCATACCACGTCTGCATACCACGTCTCCATACCACGTCTCCATACCATGTCTAAATACCATGTCTAAATACCAAGTTTAGATACCATGTCTAAATACCACGTCACCATACCATGTCTAAATAACTTGTCTAAATACCATGTCTAAATACAACGTCACCATACCATGTCTAAATACCGCGTCTCCATCCCATATATCCATACCACGTCTCCATACCATGTCTCTGTACCATTATGTTTGTTTTATGTTGAGTTGGGAAGAGTATGTAAATGTGGACCTTACGTTGTAAGCAGGTCGATAGATGTATTGCTCAATTTATGCATGTCATTTTTGTAACGTCTTGTAATGAACTGAGGTAAGCAGGGAGATATCCTGCCTACAAGTATGAAGAGATGAAGAATGAATAGATTATGAAAGTAAAAATTTAGAAGGAATATACATATATGCATTGTTACTCTTGTGATGTATAGGAAGATACAAGCGTTATGTTTTTTGCAGGTACATGTATATGTAGACACAGTTGGTTCACGGCAGGGGGTGGTGGGAGGCGCTGTCTTGTACAGGTCCAAAGAATATGACCCCTGTTACACTAAATGCAGGTTGCAAGAGGCGACTAAAGTGACGCCTTGGCATAATATTCGCTATTGTCACCAAGGGAGTCACCAAGGGAGTCACCAAGGGAGTCACCAAGAGTCCTGTCTCTGAACAGAGTTATAGGTGTGGCAACAGCACTTAGAAGCTGGTTGTAAGAGACGTTTGTTAATCCACGCATGGCATACGAGTAAGCCGTAGCCTGTACCAGAGATGACGTGAAGCATGCTACAAATTACAATGGATGGATGTTGGGCATAGAGCTTAGCCCACAGAGATTCCATATATTACATTGGATGGACGTTGGGCATAGAGTCTAGTCCCACAGTGACTCCGTATATTACAATGGATGGACGTTGGGTATAGAGTCTAGTCCCACAGTGACTCCGTATATTACAATGGATGGACGTTGGGCGTAGAGTCTAGTCCCACAGTGACTCTGTATATTACAATGGATGGACGTTGGGCGTAGAGTCTAGTCTAGAAATAGAAAGTAAAGGGGAGATTTCAGTGAGCCAGAAGTGGAGAGTAAAGGGGAGCCAGAAATAGAAAGTAAAGGGGAGACTTCAGTGAGCCAAAAATAGAAAGTAAAGGGGAGATTTCAGTGAGCCAGAAATAGAAAGTAAAGGGGAGATTTAACTGAGCCAGAAGTGGAGAGTAAAGGGGAGCCAGAAATAGAAAGTAAAGGGGAGATTTCAGTGAGCCAGAAATAGAAAGTATAGGGGAGACTTCAGTGAGCCAAAAATAGAAAGTAAAGGGGAGATTTCAGTGAGCCAGAAATAGAAAGTAAAGGGGAGAATTCAGTGAGCCAGAAGTGGAGAGTAAAGGGGAGCCAGAAATAGAAAGTAAAGGGGAGACTTCAGTGAGCCAAAAATAGAAAGTAAAGGGGAGATTTCAGTGAGCCAGAAATAGAAAGTAAAGGGGAGATTTAAGTGAGCCAGAAGTGGAGAGTAAAGGGGAGCCAGAAATAGAAAGTAAAGGGGAGATTTCAGTGAGCCAGAAATAGAAAGTATAGGGGAGACTTCAGTGAGCCAAAAATAGAAAGTAAAGGGGAGATTTCAGTGAGCCAGAAATAGAAAGTAAAGGGGAAATTTAAGTGAGCCAGAAGTGGAGAGTAAAGGGGAGCCAGAAATAGAAAGTAAAGGGGAGATTTCAGTGAGCCAGAAATAGAAAGTAAAGGGGAGACTTCAGTGAGCCAAAAATAGAAAGTAAAGGGGAGATTTCAGTGAGCCAGAAATAGAAAGTAAAGGGGAGATTTAAGTGAGCCAGAAATAGAAAGTAAAGGGGAGATTTAACTGAGCCAGAAGTGGAGAGTAAAGGGGAGCCAGAAATAGAAAGTAAAGGGGAGATTTCAGTGAGCCAGAAATAGAAAGTATAGGGGAGACTTCAGTGAGCCAAAAATAGAAAGTAAAGGGGAGATTTCAGTGAGCCAGAAATATAAAGTAAAGGGGAGAATTCAGTGAGCCAGAAGTGGAGAGTAAAGGGGAGCCAGAAATAGAAAGTAAAGGGGAGACTTCAGTGAGCCAAAAATAGAAAGTAAAGGGGAGATTTCAGTGAGCCAGAAATAGAAAGTAAAGGGGAGATTTAAGTGAGCCAGAAGTGGAGAGTAAAGGGGAGCCAGAAATAGAAAGTAAAGGGGAGATTTCAGTGAGCCAGAAATAGAAAGTATAGGGGAGACTTCAGTGAGCCAAAAATAGAAAGTAAAGGGGAGATTTCAGTGAGCCAGAAATAGAAAGTAAAGGGGAAATTTAAGTGAGCCAGAAGTGGAGAGTAAAGGGGAGCCAGAAATAGAAAGTAAAGGGGAGATTTCAGTGAGCCAGAAATAGAAAGTAAAGGGGAGACTTCAGTGAGCCAAAAATAGAAAGTAAAGGGGAGATTTCAGTGAGCCAGAAATAGAAAGTAAAGGGGAGATTTAAGTGAGCCAGAAATAGAAAGTAAAGGGGAGATTTCAGTGAGCCAGAAGTGGAGAGTAAGGGGGAGGCTTCAATGAACCAGAAGAGCAGAGCCCTATTCCATCTGATACACCGACAATTGCCAACACACTGTACGGAGCTTGGAAATAACTGAAGAAGACATGTATCTTCTTCTTCTTTTTGCGTTCAGGATCTTTTGGTCATGCTATATCTGAAGGCCAGTCGCCATTATGAAGTCTGTAGTCTTCACCAGGTCGGAGTGGCTGCCCCACAGCTTTTTGTCTCAGCTCTGCACCATCTGGCCATGTCTGGCATCTTACTGTAGAATATGCTCAGGCCCTCCTCCAAGCACTGAGAATACTTCAAACAGAAAGGCGACCAATAAAAATAGCTGTATTCACGGACTGCAGAGTACTATTAGAGACAATACAAAAAACAAACAACGAACCATTGTTATCAGAGATCAGAGCAGAACTGGGAAAACTACAGAGATCCTCAACAACAGCGCTCCAGTGACTACCCTTCCATTGCGGAATCACGGGAAATGAGAGAGCTGACGCTCTGGCAAAACATGGCAGCAAAAAGGCACAATTTAATCATCGAGTACCACACAGAGAAATCAAGAACATCATCAGAAATCAGTATATACACCAATGGAGAGAAGACAGAAACATAAGCAGTACACCAGACTCAATTTTCCAACTCAAAAGAAATCAACAAACTACCTTATTTTGCTTGAGAACTGGACACTGCAGACTACTAGAACATCTATCCCGACTGAAGATCTTACACACCGATGAGTGTCCATGTGGAACAGTATGCCAGAACTGTATCTATATAAGAGTGGCATTGAGCTGTCAAGAGCAGACTTTCTCAGTAGATATGGTATAACAACAACATAGATAAGAAAATAAAGGTTCCATCTTCCAACAATGAGAAACACAACAAGTGGTCGGACGAGATGAACAAATTCGCGGTACACACTGTTTACAAATATATATATAAAGCCACACCAAGATATCTGCAACGAAATGGCAAAATCTACAGCCTTCTGTTACAGTCAATCAAATAAGTTGTTCTGGCATTGTCCGGTTACTTTTGAAGCGCCTGTAATTTCTTAAAGCGTGTCTTTTGCAACAAAGACAGTGTCTTCCATCCTCATGTCTGGACACCCTTCCGACACTCAGTTGCAAATAGATACCTGACTTGTAGTTAGGAAAGTCAGGACTGTCAGAAAAAGGAACTGCCAATCCCAAATCATAGAAATCTGAGACCCTGTACAATGACAGCTCAACACTCTATCCCAGACGGCATTTATCTGCAATGACAATGTTCACCAATGTGGTGGCCCGCAGACCAGTGCCGGTTCGTGGGCCCTCACGGGTGGATCCACAAAAGGCGTAAAGAAAGTGGTTGCACAATCTTAAATGTTTTCCCTTCCGGGTCTCAGCTTCGAACGATCTTCAATGTTGTTGTTGTTGTTGTTGTTTGATGCCCACAGTGCGTTTACATTTGTGTGCGCTTTGAAAAGGGCGTTAAGTGGTAGGTTGTAGTAGCTGTCATTCCATCCCGAGCATGCTGATGAAGGTGGACCGCGGTCCTCTAGGCAATTGTGCTATGCTTGGGCTCATCTGCGTGACGTTCACTACTACATGGATCATGTCAATCCACATCTCGCCAGCCAGACTGTATTGAAAACAGTATATTTCAAGGGAACGCTACATGGAAGAGAGATAGTGGTCTTGGTCAGTATATTATGCCTGACCCTAACACGACGTCCAGGTCAGTATGTTGTGCCTGACCCTAACACGACGTCCTGGTCAGTATGTTGTGCCTGACCCTAACACGAGGTCCTTGTCAGTATATTGTGCCTGACTCTAACACGACGTCCTGGTCAGTATGTTGTGCCTAACCCTAACACGACGTCCTGGTCAGTATGTTGTGCCTGACCCTAAAATTACGTCCTGGTCAGTATTTTATGCCTGACCCTAACACGACGTCCTGGTCAGTATTTTGTGCCTGACCTTAACACGACGTCCTGGTCAGTATGATGCGCCGGACCCTAACACGACGTCCTGGTCAGTATGTTGTGCCTGACCCTAACACGACGTCCTGGTCAGTATATTGTGCCTGACCCTAACACGACGTCCTGCTCAGTATATTGTGCCTGACCCTAACACGACGTCCAGGTCAGTATGGTGTGCCTGACTGAACAAACATCTCAGTTCTCCAACGATATTCCAATAAACACGATTGTCTCTCGATCAAAACATTATATCCGCCCTATTTGTCACATTAAAAATGGATGGAACTCTTTCGATATATCGTTTATTGATAGGACTGATATTTTCTATCAATGTTCGGCTATTAGATGATGACACGGGATCGAGATGCACCAGTGACTCACAGCTGATTGCTTCCATCCGGGTTTGTGACCCATATCTGACAATGATCTTATTTCGCCTCCAAATACCCCTACTAGAAATTCGGCAATTATGTAGCCTGTCTAGGAGATTCGGGGTCAAATAACAAGGCAATCCATGTCGCTGGATACTGGACACATGTTGTAAAACGGGCTGCTTGGATACGGAAAGTAAGTACTAGGAGATTATGAATCAAAGAGGGAAGACAAACCTGGTCCCAAAAATGCCAAGCTGAAATCGGGTGTGACGGACCGAAAGGCGCAGATTTCACAGCATAGCTGTTAGCTTCGACACAATATCATAAACGTCATTTCCAGGACGAACGTCAAAGAAGAAAAAGAAAATGATGACACCAAATTAGATGAATGAGCAATTCACAAACTGCAGATCTCTTATATCTTACAAAGTTCGGGCGGACTGAAGCACAAAAGTGGTGGGAGCAGAAGTGTGTACAACCAGCAAGCTGTTGGGACCATCAGCATTCACACCCTTCACCATTTACTGAAAGAGACTGAGCACCTAAAGGTGTGTCCGAAGTGCAGTAATGTCCTTTCTTCGGAACAGAAGGCAAAGGCCACCGTCCATCGTAGACGATGATGGCATAATTAATTTTGCTACCTCAATTTTTAGTAAGGATTAACTGCGCTACTTTTTATCCTTACTCTCTCGTCTCGAGCCGCCCGACTCCAGTGGCAAGTCAAGAACTAGACGACTAGGAGGCGACTACGAGATGCAGAGGACTCCACATCAAGCACCCGTGAAAAAGAATGCGAAGTCCGGAGTCGAACCCACACCACCTGATCACGAGGCCGACGGCTTAACCACTTCGCCACGAAACAGAACAGAACAATTATTAACGTTCTAATACCAATTTCAGATGATCGAATACGAACGATGATTAACTCTTTAAGGACCGATTTTTTGTAGGATTGGACCAAATTAGTTTTCAGTTTTGAAAAACAATCACTACATGCCTCATTTATGTTTATACTTCGCGCCATAATAAAGATAAACATATTAATATTATATATCACCGGGAAAGGAAATGGTTACAGAAGAGGAACATATCAATAATTGATTGATATTTGATTATGTGGCAGAATAAATCGGATGTAAAAACAAACAAATGGAGAAGCAAATAATTTATACGTCAAAATATTGTTACTCTCCTAAATTTGTCCATGGTTTGGCTTGGTGCCATTCGTTCTCAATCTCCCACTACCAAACCATGACAGGGCTTAAGTAGCAGAATCTAGTCCGGAGAATGGAATGCGTTGTGTCGTAGTTTACAGCTTGACTGCGATATTTGCACCTTTCGGTCCAACACTTCCGACTTCAGCAAGCATTTTTTTAGTACCGGGTTAGCATTCCCTCTTCGATTCTTTTCCTTAGCCAGTCTGCCCTGCTGCAGGCTGTTATCCAGGATCACCGTGTGGAGGTGTAGAAGGGTCTTGGCAGCTATGGTTCGCTGGCCCTGGCGCTAGCAGTCAGCTATGGGTCGCTGACCACTGCAGCTCGTGCGCTGCTCAACATCTTGATCCGTGGCTTGAAGTGTAACTAACTATCCATTTATCTGGCAATTTTATACACAAGAATACAAAGTCCTCCAAGACTCAATTTATTTGATGCATCTATCTCCATCAATATTGAACTTATGTACGTTTGTCTCAATGACTCCAGAATCAAAAACAATATGAAAATATATCGAAGTAGAAGCAGTGAACACACTTTACCTGATACGAACAACGCATTTCTGACACCTAACACGCTCGTGTTGGTAACATTTCGTCCAGTCTTAGCAGTAAAGTATCCGGTTACATAAAAAAAAAAAACCTGAATCGCCGTTCTGCGAAACAAAGAAACTTGTTATCTAGTCACTATAGTAACTGAAGGTCATGTAGGGTTTCGTTCAAGAGTCCCTGTCGTTGCTATAGGTCCGGAAAGAGTTAATAAATCTGACACAGGTCCCTGCTACATTGAGACATCTCAACCTGTCCGTCACTCTGAAAATATTTGGAAGCTCTGTGCAATAAAACTACATGTAAACTGTCAGCCCCACTTTCAACAATAACTGAGCCTTCGCGCAATCAAGTCCTCAACACTTCATCCCCGATGGTAATCTCAATTTGTTATTTCAATTCCCTTTACTTTCGTTAACAAATGGAAGAGCCAAATATCCGTTCATCGACTTGCTATTAAACACGTTTCCTATAATTGGAAACTGGACACTATTATTTGCGACCTCTGCATGGATACGTTTTGTACTGAGGGGCAGTCTTCACGCAATATAATGCGATTGCTTAAAAAGAAATCTCATTACTCCTTGGCAGCTTCCAATGAAAAATATAACAAGGCAGAGGAGGATTTGAAAACCTATTACAGCGGATGAATGCTTGGATAGAAGAAATGTGTTTCTTTCTTAACTATCCAATGGGCGCAACAGCTTGCTGGAATACATTTCTAGTTCGGGTTCAATGCTATAAGGGTATAGCTGGTATGTTGTTTTTGATGATGACGTTACTGCCCACAATGTGGCAAGTTTAATCATTTATGCGCCCTGAAAAGGACGTTAAGTGGCTGTTTGCAGTAGCTTTACTCCCATCCCGAGTGTGCTGATGAAGGTGGTCCGGGGGAGGGGGTTCTCTAGGCGGTTGTGCTATGGTTGGCTTCATCTGTGTGTCGTTCACTACTACGGGGATTCCACCGATCCCCCAATTTGTTAGCGATAATATCTTGAAAACAGCCCGTTTCCAGGGAGAACTGCATGATATGAGGTTGGGGGCTTTTGGTCAGCATATTTTACATGATCCTGGCTAAGATGTTCGATCAGTATGTCTTGCTTGATCCTACCTAGCATATCCGATTACAATATTTTTATTTGACCCTAACTAACATTGTCCGATCAGTATGTTTCACCTGGCCCTGGCTAACATTGTCCGATTAGTATGTTTCAACTGGCCCTAACTAACATGTCTGATCAGTATGTTTCACCTGGCCCTGACTAACATTGTCCGATCAGTATGTTTCACCTGGCCCTGGCTAACATTGTCCGATTAGTATGTTTCAACTGGCCCTAACTAACATGTCTGATCAGTATGTTTCACCTGGCTCTGACTAACATTGTCCGATCAGTATGTTTCACCTGGCCCTGACTAACATCTCCGATCAGTCTGTTTCACCTGGCCCTGACTAACATGTCCGATCAGTATGTCTAACATGACTGACCAGATGTTAGTCTGCTCTCCCCATTATTGATATCATCATGAGACAAATTCTTTCCAGAACATAATCTCCGTCACATCATCTCTGCAAGCTTCAAGACTTAGTCGGCCCTGGTCATACAAATACATCCCCAGAATTTCCGTGATGTCAAGATGCCATCTTCATTAATGTCGACAACTCGACCACCTCACAAGAACTCTGCCTACCATTATATCTCTATCCAGACCGTCTTGTCTCCACATCACCGAAATATATCAGCTTTTTCCAGCGATATTGTCTATGAGCCAAAATTCTGTAATATTCGCGATGGCAAAATTTCGTTGTGTTCTTTTTTTCTATTCATGATATTTTCAAAATCTTTTTGTAACACTTCATTTCAAAAACTGTAATCTTTTTTGCAATTGATTTGTTTAATTTCCATGTCTCACAACCATATGTCGCCATTGGGACAATACATCTCCTGATCAGTTGGATCCTTGACTGCTTGCACGTACCTTGATGCACTTTTGTCGTCTGTATCAGTTTGTGTGTAAGAGATTAGAAGTGTTCGTCTGATTTCAGCTTCGCAGTGGAGACAATTATTGATGGTAGATTTATTTGTCTGATTTCAGCTTCGCAGTCGATACAATTATTGATGGTAGATTTATTTGTCTGATTTTAGCTTCGCAGTGGAGACAATTATTGATGGTAGTTTTCTTTGTCTGATTTCAGCTTCGCAGTGGAGACAATTATTGATGGTAGATTTATTTGTCTGATTTCAGCTTCGCAGTCGATACAATTATTGATGGTAGATTTATTTGTCTGATTTCAGCTTCGCAGTCGATACAATTATTGATGTAAGATTTATTTGTCTGATTTCAGCTTCGCAGTCGATACAATTATTGATGGTTGATTTATTTGTCTGATTTCAGCTTCGCAGTGGAGACAATTATTGATGGTAGATTTCTTTGTCTGATTTCAGCTTTGCAGTCGATACAATTATTGATGGTTGATTTATTTGTCTGATTTCAGCTTCGCAGTCGATACAATTATTGATGGTAGATTTCTTTGTCTGATTTCAGCTTCGCAGTCGATACAATTATTGATGGTAGATTTCTTTGTCTGATTTCAGCTTCGCAGTCGATACAATTATTGATGGTTGATTTATTTGTCTGATTTCAGCTTCGCAGTGGAGACAATTATTGATGGTAGATTTCTTTGTCTGATTTCAGCTTCGCAGTCAATACAATTATTGAGGTATGAGCACCATATAGGGATGCAAAGACGTCTACTTAGCAAGCACCGAACCGGAACTGTCAGTCATCACGTGTTGGCTCGGATATTGAGGATAAGATCTGGGTGCTTATAGACGTTCCGCGTGCAATGAAGATGATCCCAGGACTAACTGAGAATGACAGATCCTACATTGGATGTGAGCTTTGTTAAATTTTATTTTTTACGTTGAACTTAATCTCTTTGGACTTATAGGTTCCGCAAAATAATGAAAGCTCTTCTCACTTTTTGCATTCTTATTTTGCTATCTTTATCCATACCCCCTATGTTTTGCCTATACTGCTACCAAGATATGTTGATGGCTCCATACTTTGCAAGCGTGTTTCAGGTCTGGTGAGGTGAGGTTATCCCGTAACCGGTTAGTTCGTTGGGGCACACATGAAGACACGCCCACAACTCTACGTCATACCTTTCTGTCAGCGACCGCTGCCTGTGCCTCCTCTGATTGGAGATTGATCCATTCTTTTATGTTGTCCTCCCACCTCTTTTTGGGACGGCCTCTTCGTCGTCTGCCTTGCACCTTTCCGTGCAGGATTGTATTTCCCGAGACCGTTTGATCACGATATGTGTCCGCATGAAGTGAGTTTCCGCCTTTTAACCTTTTTCGCCAAGGCCTGTATCCTTCGCTGCAGGTCAGCTAGAATTGTCCATGTTTCACAGGCGTGTATCTCCCAACACAATCTATCGTCGTTAATTATGTTTATTTTCACTATCTGTGTATTTTCAATCCCAATTTTTGGGACATCTTATTAGGTTTATTATACTTTATTTTGCATATTATTGCAATTATGGTACACAGTAGCCAAGTCATTAGTAAAGTCCCCAGAAAAATAATCTCAAAAACCACAGCAATCGCGCTGGAAAACAAACTATCAAAATAAACAAAATATCTTTAAGAATAATTGTTTAAGAAAATGATTGAAAATAGGCTGGGACCAGTTCATAACTCGATAAGAACAGAGACTAACCAACTATACGTGTCGACCATCATCAGTATAAAAACGATGGATATACATCGGACATGTTCTGAGAATGAACAACAACCGTCTTCCATTACAAGGACTCGAATGGACACCTAGGGGCGTTCGGAAAAGAGGAAGACCAAAGCAAAGACTCAGAATAACAACCATCCGAGAGGGCTCAACTATGGGCGTCAGCACCCTACAAGATCTAAAATTAATGGCATCACACCGTTCCAACTGGAGATCATTTGTTTCTGCCTTATGTGCCGTATTTGGCGCGCAAAGAACATTGACAGACAGGCAGGTGCAGAGAGAGAGAGAGAGAGAGAGGGAGAGAGGGGGGGGAAGAGGGAGAGGGAGAGGGAGAGAGAGAGGGAGAGGGAGAGAGAGAGGGAGAGAGAGAGAGCGAGAGGGAGAGTGAGAGAGAGGGAGAGGGAGAGGGAGAGGGAGAGAGAGAGAGAACGAGAGAGATAGCGAGAGGGAGAGAGAGAGCGAGAGAGAGCGAGAGGGAGAGAGAGAGCGAGAGGGACGGACGGACGGACAGACAGACAGACACACACAGACACACACACACAGCCAGACAGACAGACAGACAGCCAGACAGACAGACAGACAGACAGAGACAGACAGAGACAGACAGACAGACAGACAGACAGACAGACAGACAGACAGACAGGGTAGGTAGGTAGGCAGGCAGGCAGGCAGGCAGGCAGGCAGGCAGGCAGGCAGGCAGGCAGGCAGGCAGGCAGGCAGGCAGGCAGGCAGGCAGGCAGGCAGGCAGGCAGGCAGGCAGGCAGACAGACAGACAGACAGACAGACAGACAGACAGACAGACAGACAGACAGATAGATAGATAGATAGATAGATAGATAGATAGATAGATAGATAGATAGATAGATAGATAGATAGATACCACAGAAAACTATAAATCAAGCGGCCAGGGCAGAAGCTGCTACACAGTGTGACTCCCAAATACCTGAGTGTAAAGTTGAATCGTACGCGTTCGAATGCGATACAATGCCAGGAAACAAAACAATATATTTGCAAGAAATATCAACCGAAAACTGACTGGCACAACATCGGGATCACATCTAGATGTCCTCCGAGGAGGAAGAGAAGAAGTAGAAGAAGAAAAAGGAGAAAGAAGATGGGGAGGAGGAGTAAAAAGATAAAGAGAAAGAGCAAGAAGAGAAGGAGATAAAGAAAGAAGAGGAGAAGGTAGAATAGGAGGAGAAAGAGGAGGAGAAAGAGGAGTAGAAGTAAAATGAGAAGGATAAAGAAGGAGGAAGGAGAAGGAGGATAAGGAAAGAGACCTAGGGGTTAATATAGATCATACAGGTAAGGTGAGTGAGCAAGTTCAGGTAGCAGTGAAAAAGGCAAATGCAATGCAAGGTATGATAAAAAGAAATATTAAACATAGGTGCAAGAAAGTGATAGTCAAACTGTATAAAGCTTTAGTTAGACCTAGATTGGAGTACTGTGTACAGGTGTGGAGTCCTTATCATAGAGGGTATACAAACATGCTGGAAAGAATACAAAAAAGATCGACAAAGATGATAGTGGGATTCCAAAATTACAGTTACGAGGAAAGACTCAGAAAAACTGGCCTACGGTGTCTAGAAAAGAGGAGAATTCGTGGTGACTTAATACAGGTTTATAAGATGATCAGAGGAATCGATAAATTAGACTATAACAAGTTTTATTTAAAATACAGCCACCCACAAGAACAAGAGGCCATAGCTACAAATTAACTAAAGAAAGGTCCAGATTAGATATTAGGAAATATGTTTTTAATCAGAGAGTGGTGAATGCTTGAAATGCATTGCCATGGGAAATAGCGGAGGCAGGGACAGTTAATGCATCTAAGAATAAATTGGATACACATAGGTTTTAGAGCAAAGTGATGTAAATGAAACTGGTTGTATACAGATTCTGCAGTGTTCTAAACCAGTATAAAGACGTGTAGTTAAGAAAACTGGTTGTATACAGATTCTGCAGTCTTCTAAACCAGTATAAAGACGTTAAGTTAAGTTGAGAAAACTGGTTGTATACAAACTCTGCAGAGTCGTCTAAACCAGTATAAAGACGTTAAGTTAAGTTAAGAAAACTGGTTGTATACAGACTCTGCAGAGTCGTCTAAACCAGTATAAAGACGTTAAGTTAAGTTAAGAAAACGGGTTGTATACAAACTCTGCAGAGTCGTCTGAACCAGTATAAAGACGTTAAGTTAAGTTAAGAAAACTGGTTGTATACAGACTCTGCAGAGTCGTCTAAACCAGTATAAAGACGTTAAGTTAAGAAAACTGGTTGTATACAGACTCTGCAGAGTCGTCTAAACCAGTATAAAGATGTTAAGTTAAGAAAACTGGTTGTATACAGACTCTGCAGAGTCGCCTAAACCAGTATAAAGACGTTAAGTTAAGAAAACTGGTTGTATACAGACTCTGCAGAGTCGCCTAAACCAGTATAAAGACGTTAAGTTAAGAAAACTGGTTGTATACAGACTCTGCCGAGTCGTCTAAACCAGTATAAAGATGTTAAGTTAAGAAAACTGGTTGTATACAGACTCTGCAGAGTCGCCTAAACCAGTATAAAGACGTTAAGTTAAGAAAACTGGTTGTATACAGACTCTGCCGAGTCGTCTAAACCAGTATAAAGACGTTAAGTTAAGAAAACTGGTTGTATACAGACTCTGCAGAGTCGTCTAAACCAGTATAAAGACGTTAAGTTAAGAAAAAAAAGAAGAGGTGGAGGAGAGAACAAGCTGCCTTTATTCCTCGTGCCTTTGAACCTTCTTCGATGACCTCAAGTTGTTTTTAATCTAAGAGGATTAAAAACTCCACGATTGAGGTAACGTAGGAACGAAGAGCTACTGCATTTGACGTTTGGAAACTATTCTAAAAAATTGCTTTCTGTTAAATTAGCGACAAGCTTAACTCGCTCAGAGAAGTCAACTAAGCGTTAGAGATAGCGGATTTGCAGACAGTTGTGTTTGTGCTTCATTTTACTGGTGAAATTTGAATAAGCGAGAGATTCTTCTTCTGCTTCATTTTCTTCTTCTTCTTCTTCTTCATGATCTTCATCTTAACTTCGAAACGTCTTTATGCCTTGTGTTCGGACGGCGGGTGTTCGGATTCGAGCTGAGGCGGTCGGTTCATCGCTGGAGCTACGGGGATCCCTTTGTTCATCGCTGGAGCTACGGGGATCCTGAGATCATCTGTGGCCTACAGAGACCCCCAGGTTCATTGCTGGGACTACGGAGTTCGTTCTTTGTGTGATGCTCTCGGCAGGCGGGGATGCTGTTCTGCGGGGAGAGAGAGATAGAGAGAGATATAAAGAGATATAGATAGAAAGAGAGAGAGAGAGAGAGAGAGAGAGAGAGAGAGATAGAGAGAGAGATAGAGAGAGATATAGATATATAGAGAGAGATAGAGATAAAGAGAGATAGAGAGAGATAGAGATATAGAGAGATAGAGAGAGATAGAGAGAGATAGAGAGAGATAGAGTGATAGAGATAGATAGAGATAGAGAGAGATAGACAGAAAGAGAGACATAGATAGAGAGATAGACAGTTAGATAGAGAGAGATAGGGAGAGAGATAGAGAGAGAGAGACATAGATAGAGAGAGAGAGAGAGAGATAGAGAGAGAGCCTTATCACTCTGTCCAACAATCACACTCTTGCACAACTTTCACACGCGCCATAAGGGTGAGGCCCTTCCAGTGCACTTTGGTTGGACTGGCTTCTGAGAGCGCACAAACCTAGCATAGGTACATACAGACGCACACATGCATCCAAGCACTGGTTTATGCGTCTTAATATCGCCGAATTGATTACGGTCTGGGGTGGAATAGGCGCGCCTCCGCCAGTAGAAACTAGTGAGGCAAACAAGTAAAATTTAAAAAATTAAACAAAAAAGCCTTATGGGAAAACCCACGGGGATGAAGTCCAGCCCTCGCCTTTAACTTGAACCCTTAACCTGAACCCTTAACCTGAACCTTTAACCTCAACCTTCAACCTCAACCTTTAACCTCAACCTTTAACCTCAACCTTTAACCTTTAACCCTTAACCTGAACCTTTAACCTGGACCTTTAACCTGAACCTTTAACCTGAACCCTTAACCTGGACCTTTAACCTGAACCCTTAACCCTTGACCTGGACCTTTAACCTGAAACCTTAACCCTTAACCTGGACCTTTAACCTCAACCTTTAACTTGAACCTTTAACCTGAACCTTTAACCTGAACCTTTAACCTGGACCTTTAACCTGAACCTCTAACCTGAACCTTTAACCTCAATCTTTTACCCTTAACCTGAACCCTTAACCTGAACCTTTAATCTGAACCTTTAACCTGAACCTTTAACCCTTAACCTTAACCTGAACCCTTAACCTGAACCTTTAACCCTTAACCTGAACACTTAACCTGAACATTTAACCTGAACCTTTAACCCTGAACCTTTAACCTTTAACCTGAACCCTTAACCTGAACCTTTAACCCTTAACCTGAACCCTTAACCTGAACCTTTAACCTGGACCCTTAACCTGAACCTTTAACCCTTAACCTGAACCCTCAACCGGAACCTTTAACCCTTAACCTGAACCCTTAACCTGAACCGTTAACCTGAACCCTTAACCTGAACCCTTAACCTGAACCTTTAACCTGAACCTTTAACCTGAACCTTTAACCTGAACCCTTAAGCTGAACCCTTAACATGAACCTTTAACCTGAACCCTTAACCTGAACCTTTAACCTGAACCCTTAACCTGAACCCTTAACCTGAACCTTTAACCTGAACCTTTAACCTGAACCTTTAACACTTAACCTGAACCTTTAACCTGAACCTTTAACCTGAACCCTTAACCTGAACCCTTAACCTGAACCCTAAACCTGAACCTTTAACACTTAACCTGAACCTTTAACATGAACCTTTAACCCTTAACCTGAACCTTTAACCCTTAACCTGAACCTTTAACCCTTAACCTGAACCTTTAACCCTTAACCTGAACCTTTAACCTGAACCTTTAACCTGAACCCTTAACCTGAACCTTTAACCCTTAACCTGAACCTTTAACCCTGAACCTTTAACACTTAACCTGAACCTTTAACCTGAACCTTTAACCTGAACCTTTAACCCTTAACCTGAACCTTTAACCTGAACCGCTAACCTGAACCGCTAACCTGAACACTTAACCTAAACCCTTAACTTTATACTGGTTTAGAAGACTATGCAGAATCTGTATACAACTAGTTTCTTTTACATTTACCTGAACCAAAAATACCTATTCATTTCAAGCATTCACTACTCCCTAAAAAACACATTTCCTGGTATCTAATCTGAACCTTTGATTAATTCGTGGCTGTGTCCTTTTGTTTTTGTAGGAGGTTGTGTTTGGAAAAACACTCATTATAGTTTAATGTATCCATTCCGTTGATTATATTTTAAACATGTATTGTCACCTCGAATTCTTCTCTTTTCTAGACCGTGTAGGCGTATTTTTCTGTCTCTCCTCATAACTGTAATTCTGTAATCCCACCATTAGCTTTGTCGCTCTTTTTTGTATTCTTTCCAGCATTTTTATATCCCCTGTATGATAAGGACTCCACACCTGTACACAGTACTCAAATCTAGGTCTAACTAAAGCTTTATACAGTTTGATTATCACTTCCATGCTCCTATGTTTAATATTTATTTTTATCATATCTAACATTGAATTTACCTTTTTTCGCTGCTACCTGGACTTGCTCACTCACCTTACCTGTATGATCTCACTCACCTTACCTGTATGATCTCACTCACCTTACCTGTATGATCTCACTCACCTTACCTGTATGATCTCACTCACCTTACCTGTATGATCTCACTCACCTTACCTGTATGATCTCACTCACCTTACCTGTATGATCTCACTCACCTTACCTGTATGATCTCACTCACCTTACCTGTATGATCTCACTCACCTTACCTGTATGATCTCACTCACCTTACCTGTATGATCTCACTCACCTTACCTGTATGATCTCACTTACCTTACCTGTATGATCTCACTCACCTTACCTGTATGATCTCACTCACCTTACCTGTATGATCTCACTCACCTTACCTGTATGATCTCACTCACCTTACCTGTATGATCTATTATAATAGCTAGGCCCTTTTCCTTTTCTAACTTTCTAATATTTTTCTCTCCCATTCTGTAATTATGTTCCACCTGGATGACTAACTGTACAGTGAACGTTTTCTTCTTCCGTCTTGAAAGGGACGTTTGTTACGCTGTATCGTGATCGTGGTTTACAGCGAGGCTTCATCGGTTCATCTCGTCCCGACACATCCAATTTCATCAAAGCATTTTTTGGACATGGTTTGCCTTCCCTCTTCGATCCGTAATCTCTTAGTCAGGCTGCACGGTTGCAGATTGTTTCCAGGGCCGCCATCTAGACAGTCTTTGTCAGTTACAGGTCACTGACCCTAAGCTATGAGTCTCTGGCTAATGTCAGGTCATTCCGTGTTGCATCTTCCATGCCAGACTTGCGATTCAATCATCGTCTCCACAAAAAAAATATAAAAATAAATAAATAAATAAAAATTTAAGCGGGAGCTCGACTTCATTGCCTCGGGTTTTTTCCCCATTTTAGCTCGGTCTCTATCGGCAGATGCGTGCCCCATGGGTACCCCATCTATCGAAAACATCGCACAAAGCACGAACTCCGTAGCTCCAGCGATGAACCCAGGGATCTCCGGAGAAAATTGACATCGTGGACTGACCGTCACAGCTCGAAATCGAACCCCGACCGCTTGACCACTTCGCCACAGAGACCCCCAATCATCGCCTATTGTGGACGCACTTCACGGAGACATGCTCCTTTCTCTTACATTTATAAGTAAAGGTGGGGAGGATGACTAACGTCTGGTCAACAAAATAAAACGACCAGACATGTAAGTCAGGGTCAGGCAAAACATACTGGCCAAAACCCTCACCTCGGCTTCCTCGTAGCTCTACCTGGAAACGGGCTGTTTTCATCGCAGCCTGGCTAACGAGGTGAGGGATCGACATGATCCTCGTAGTAGTGAACGACAGACAGATGAAGCCAAGCAAAGCACAACCGCCTGGAGAATCCCGGTCTACCTTCATCAGCAAGCTCGGGATGTGAGAAAGACTACGACAACCCGCCATTTAACGTTCTTTTTAGAGCGCACAAAAGAATAATCAATAAGAACACCAACAACAAGTAAAGGTAGTTCCCCATAACAAATACTGTTGTCGGGGATGAAGTGTTAGAAAGTGCATTGTACCAAGCCTCAGTTTTTGTACGTGCTGGTTGGCATGCTTAATTCATCGCTGCATTTTCCTTCTTTAATAGTCGGCGTGGTACCAATTTACGGCCGGGTCGACTGGGACTTTCATTTCAGCCGGGACTGAGGTTCTTTCTGCCTCTCTCTTGTTGAGGTGCAGGGATGGACGCTTATTTGCAGTCTTTTCTTTAGGTGTTTCTTGGACTACCTCTCTTCCACTTCCCGTGTGGTTTCAATGTATGTGCCTGTTTGGCGACGTTTGGCAGTACTTTTCATCTTGGGGGACAGTGGCAACCGACCCCAACCAGGCACTTCCACGGGTAGCTGATTTTGGAACGACCCCCAGATATAATGTCAGCTGTGATCTAAGCCAGTTCTAACTGAATAAGTAGTCGGGGTCCAAACCGCAGGGTATCACAGCAAGACGGAGTGGGACAGCAGGGTGAGGTGGGTCAACAGGTGGGACTGGTGTCCCCGCTGAAATGTCCCACATGTCCTATGACAGGTACATTCTAGCGAGCTAGGGCCGATATAAGCTCCAGCCACGGGGGAAGGAAACCATTGTAAACAAACCAACATGCTGCCTTGCGGTCACCACCGGGAGATGGAAAGGCTATGGGAAACAACCCAAAATACATAACACAACCCGGTCTACTGTAAACGGAGTGTGTTAGCTATGGAGCATCCACCTGAAATAATTAGAACCACATGGTTGCATGGTTATGCAACAATCTAAATGAACGTTATGGCGACGTCCCTGCCAGCTACAACCGGGGAGGAACGGAGCCGGGTCCCTAGCCTCGAAGAGACTCAGCCAAGCAGCCAGCACCTCTACCAGCCTAAATATGAGGGCGAGATTGAGTAGAGCAAGCGAAGTAGAGTAGAGCAAGTGAGGTAGAGTAGAGCAAGTGAGGTAGAGTAGAGCAAGTGAGGTAGAGTAGAGCAAGAGAGGTAGAGTAGAGCAAGCGAGGTAGAGTAGAGCAAGTGAGGTAGAGTAGAGCAAGTGAGGTAGAGTAGAGCAACTGGTCAGGTAGAGTAGAGCAAGTGAGGTAGAGTAGAGCAAGAGAGGTAGAGAAGAGCAAGCGAGGTAGAGTAGAGCAAGTGAGGTAGAGTAGAGCAAGAGAGGTAGAGTAGAGCAAGTGAGGTAGAGTAGAGCAACTGGTCAGGTATAGTAGAGCAAGCGAGGTAGAGTGGAGCAACTGGTCAGGTAGAGTAGAGCAGGCGAGGTAGAGTAGAGCAAGTGAGGTAGAGTAGAGCAACTGGTCAGGTAGAGTAGAGCAAGAGAGGTAGAGTAGAGCAAGAGAGGTAGAGTAGAGCAAGTGAGGTAGAGTAGAGCAAGTGAGGTAGAGTAGAGCAAGTGAGGTAGAGTAGAGCAACTGGTCAGGTAGAGTAGAGCAGGCGAGGTAGAGTAGAGCAAGTGAGGTAGAGTAGAGCAAGTGAGGTAGAGTAGAGCAAGTGAGGTAGAGTAGAGCAAGTGAGGTAGAGTAGAGCAAGAGAGGTAGAGTAGAGCAAGTGAGGTAGAGTAGAGCAAGGGAGGTAGAGTAGAGCAAGTGAGGTAGAGTAGAGCAACTGGTCAGGTATAGTAGAGCAAGCGAGGTAGAGTGGAGCAACTGGTCAGGTAGAGTAGAGCAGGCGAGGTAGAGTAGAGCAAGTGAGGTAGAGTAGAGCAACTGGTCAGGTATAGTAGAGCAAGCGAGGTAGAGTGGAGCAACTGGTCAGGTAGAGTAGAGCAGGCGAGGTAGAGTAGAGCAACTGGTCAGGTAGAGTAGAGCAAGCGAGGTAGAGTAGAGCAACTGGTCAGGTAGAGTAGAGCAAGCGAGGTAGAGTAGAGCAAGTGAGGTAGAGTAGAGCAAGCGAGGTAGAGTAGAGCAAGCGAGGTAGAGTAGAGCAAGCGAGTTAGAGTAGAGCAAGCGAGGTAGAGTAGAGCAAGCGAGTTAGAGTAGAGAAAGCGAGGTAGAGTAGAGCAACTGGCCAGGCAGAGAACTACGATCCCAAACCTGGCCAGAAGCCGCCGATGGGGCGCAGACGCTGTGGAGCTACCACTCGGATGTGGAGAAGACCGTGGACCTCGTCCTAGTGACGAGACTTCAGATCTAGTATGATCGTTCTCCCGAACGCAGAAGTAGTTTCCGTAGCTCGTGTGTGCCATCTAACTCCATTTCCCTACGTTTCATCTGTTGCTACATTGTTTATTGTAGGCTTCGTTGCCATAACTCTTCATCATTCACCATGTCTTGCTAACCTATACCAATTATACCCCGTAAACATTTACTAACGAACGACTTGAGTATCCTCTCCGTTGCCTTTGTCTTTCTCCAAGTCTCAGCTTCGTAGAGGAGAACTGACTTGACATTGGAATTAAACAATCTGAATTTGGTAATAGTTTTTATTACCCTGGATTTCCATATATTATTCAGTAATAGGAATAACATTCTTGCCTTTGCAATTCTATCCATTATATCTGTCGCTGTGGCCTCTGAAGTGTCATTTCAGTTCAGTTCATGTATCCTCTTAGCATTGAAGGTCGGCTACAATGGATCTCCAGTGTACTATATCTCTTTCCGTAATGTTTTAGGAAGAATAACAACTTTAACACCTGTTCAGTTCAGTTCAAGTGCCATTTCTGCATCGAAGGTCGGCTACAATGGATCTCCAGTGTACTATATCTCTTTCCGTAATGTTTTAGAAAGAATAACAACTTTAACACCTGTTCAGTTCAGTTCAAGTGCCATTTCTGCATCGAAGGTCGGCTACAATGGATCTCCAGTGTACTATATCTCTTTCCGTAATGTTTTAGGAAGAATAACAACTTTAACACCTGTTCAGTTCAGTTCAAGTGCCATTTCTGCATCGAAGGTCGGCTACAATGGATCTCCAGTGTACTATATCTCTTTCCGTAATGTTTTAGAAAGAATAACAACTTTAACACCTGTTCAGTTCAGTTCAAGTGCCATTTCTGCATCGAAGGTCGGCTACAATGGATCTCCAGTGTACTATATCTCTTTCCGTAATGTTTTAGAAAGAATAACAACTTTAACACCTGTTCAGTTCAGTTCAAGTGCCATTTCTGCATCGAAGGTCGGCTACAATGAATCTCCAGTGTACTATATCTCTTTCCGTAATGTTTTAGAAAGAATAACAACTTTAACACCTGTTCAGTTCAGTTCAAGTGCCATTTCTGCATCGAAGGTCGGCTACAATGAATCTCCAGTGTACTCTATATCTTGCCGTAATGGTGCAGTCTGACAGCCTTTTTCCAGTCCATCTCTTGATGTTATCCACCCACTTAAATCGTTGTCTGCCTCTTGAACGACTGCCTTCAACCCTATCCTCTAATACAGTCTTCAACAAAGTGGTATGTTGTTATATAACCAAAATAACGCAACTGTTCAACCATGATTTCGGTCATCAATTCTTTTTTCGCCATCATCTTTTTCAATACCTCCGTATTTGTTGTCTTCTCTTTCCAAGAAATGCGACTCAATTTTCTATATACCCACATTACGGAAGCTTCAATACTCTCTTCCAACTTGCTAGCGTCCATGTGGCTGCGCCATAAAGTAGGGATGAGTATAAATAAAACCGGACAATTCTCATTTTCAATTTATTGTTTATCCGTTTGGATGTCAGTATGTGTCACATGTTGCTGAATACCATCTTGGCCATACCTATTCTCTTTCTGATTTCTTTTTCACGGTGGCCTTCTTCCATTATTATATGAACTAGACAGAAGAAACTCTGTACCTGTTCCAGTAATTGATCTTTTATTGTTATCTGCAAAGATAGTTTCTTCTCACCTTTTCCCCATCAGAAGAGTGTCAATGGTGCTGGCAAAATACACGGATAGTCCACCTCAACCAGTGACTTCCCTCCAAGCGAGACTGGCTCTTTGCTAATGGTTCATTTTTAATTCACACGTGTGTGGTGTGGTGTGGTGTGGTGTGGTGTGGTGTGTGTGTGTGTGTGTGTGTGTGTGTGTGTGTGTGTGTGTGTGTGTGTGTGTGTGCGTGCGTGCGCGTGCGTGCGCCCACACAAAGACTGTACAGCCTGAAGAAATTATGGCAGAGCACCAACAAAATGATAAAAGTTAAAGACTTGAGAGCCTGTGTTTTTCCTGTGGCAGCTTATGACTGTGAATCATGGACGATTACCAAAACTTCCAGACAAATAATCGAATCCTTCGAGTCAAAATGTTACAGAAAGATCCTCAGAATACCCTGGACAGAGAAAAAAACAAATGTAGACATTCGGCAAGAGGAGCACAGAGAAGACCTGGTTTATCAATTCCATTTTGGCTAGAAAATGCGAATACTTTGGTTACATCAAGAGATACAACGGTCTCCAGAGAACGGTGATGGAAGGTATGGTGCCAGGCAAAAGAGGAAGGGGTAGACCAAGAAGACGATGGCACCAAGATATCCAGGAATGCCTGAGTATGAATGTGGCGGAGGCTGGAGTTTTGGCAAGAGAACCAGTTTCGAGCGACTTTCTACAAAGGACATGCTACATGATAATGATGATATATTTATTTATAAATTTATATCTATGTATATGCACACGCACATATACATATTGTTTCGAATGCCCACAATGAGTAGGTTTACTCTTTTCAGCGGCCTAAAACTGACGTTAAGTGACGGGTTGCAGTAGCTTTCCTCACATCCCGAGCGTGCTGATGAAAGTGTACTAGGGTCCTCCAGATGGTTGTTCTATGATTGGTTTCATCTGCGTGTCGCTCACTACTACGAGGATCACGTCGATCCTTCATTTCGTTAGCCAGGCTGCCATGAAAACAGTATATTTTGTCTGACCCCGCTAACATATCTGATCAGTATTTTGCCTGACCAGACGCTAGTCTTCATCCATATATATATATATATATACCATTCATAGCATGCCTGCACGAACATCTACAATAATAATGTAATGTTTTGCTAATCCGCAATATGCAGCTTGAAACAGATCAACCAGTATCTGGAATCAAATGTAGAAAGTGCCCTGTAAAAATATCTGGATCTTTAGCCAGTTTTCCCGCCTCCTTTACCATCATGTTCAGACGATCTTCGATGTCGCATACCCAGCTTCCCCTTAGTCTGCGTCTGCCTCGTTTTCATTATCTTCCAGTATTTTTTTTAGACCAGTTTACCATTTGGTGCCACCAAAGTACATTTGTGTCATAGACGTTACCACGTTTCCCAACCAATTTTAATCTACTTGTAAAGTGAGCCCTTTTCAGGACGTCTGTGTTTGTATTGTTCTCTGCCCTTAGTATTCTTTAGAATTCCTTGTAACATCTTAGCTCGATGTACTTGTAAGTTGTCCTTGGCGACGATGGCTGCATCATTAGGGGGGTTTTGTCTTGATGAATTTGAATTATAGTGATGAAGAAGCTGCGTTGGTCCTCAACCTCACTCTTTGGTCTCGAGCTACCCTAGGCCAGTGGCAAGGCATTAGTATAAAAGTAACACCGGATGCAGGCACTTTGGTTCCTCCTTGAGACCAGGGGTCGATTGAAACATGCATGGTTCGAACCCACGCCGTTTCTGTTCATCGCTTTGAGAGGCGAGTGTCTTACCTCTCGATCACAGCTATGTATATATATAGTCCTAGTGGACCTGTTTTTTTTACAGGGGCTAGAATGCTCTGTGCAGGTCCCAGCTCTGGTATTAGTTGGATGTAGCCAGGAGAAGTATTTCCTGCTTAGCGGACTAGGCTCGAGCAGTTTACTACTACTCTGCGGAGGACGGTAAACCGATGTGCGAGTCCATCTTAATAGATGCTCAGTTTATTTTAATACACTGATGAAGGGTGTGGATACTGATGGTTCCTTCATCTCGCTGGTTATACACACGTGTACTCGGTCTTCCCTTCTGCCCCAGCTCATTCAAACCGCGTTAGATTTTAAAGCTATGCAGCCTGTGAACTGCTGATTTATCTACTGGAGTGTCATTATACAACATGCGACCATTGATAGACTTCAAAATGTCACATCCATTTCTAATGTACCCATAACTGGTGCTTGTGAAGCCAGGATGTCATCTGAACCATGGCATGACCATGATAGCAACTGAACTTAACACCTTTATACTAGTTTAGAAGACGCTGCAGTCTGTATACAACCAGTATCTTGGAGGGTGGTTAACCGATGTGCGAGCCTATCTTAATAGAATCAAACACTAGAGCAAAGTAGACATATAGCCTGTTAGGTGCCATCTATGCTGATCTTAACAAACCACCTAACCTTGACCGATGTTATGCCATATCAAACAGTGGCCACTTACGACATGCTCTCTGTGGGGGCAGTGCTCCTATTCTTGTCCTTGACATACACAAAGACCCCGATGGACCACTCTGGACGTGCGTGCGCTTGTGCGCGTGTGTGTGTGTATATATATATAGCAATATGTACAACACCCTACATGCATTACATGGAAAGGCAAAGAATGACATGGTCCGGACACATGACACACATGTAAGCATATTTACCAACTGCGAAGATCTGTGCAGGGTTTTTAATCTATGCTGTTACCATGTTTCATTAATCTTTGTTTGTTAATGGCCTATTCTGGCGCTGATATGGCAGGAATAATTGGGTTGTGTGTTTGCGTTTATCTCGCTCGCTCGCTCGCGCACGCACGCACCCAAACCCACCCACCCACCCCCACCCCCCCACCCACCCACACGCACGCACACACACACACACACACACACATATACATACATACATACATATACATATATATATATATATATTACTTTTTCTGCGTTCGTTCTCAATCTCCGGCTACCAAGCCACGAACTTTGCAAGAAGCAAGATGTAGTCCAGAGATCGGAATGCGTTTTGTCTCTAGCTTACAGCTTGACTGTGATATTTGCACCTTTCGGTTCGACACATCCGTTTTCGGCAGCATATATTTATCACATACACGAGGCGTGTTTAAATGAAACAGGAACAAACTGCAATAAGTTAACATACGTACGATGCGCGTGATGACGTCACGTCTGGTGTGAACAGCACATACCAACCGTCAAGTTTGCAAAATTTCATTATGCTCCGACTCATAGTTTCCTCGGCAGGCATCAGAGTTGCAGAGCAAGAGGGAGGACAGGGAAAAGAAGGAAAGAAGGAAAGAAGAAAAGAAGGTGTCAGTGAGACACAAAAGAAACGGGGAATAACAATGTTACCCCATCTGCCACACGAAAGAAAGCTGCTTGCCCGCCCCTCCCCACCCCGATCACATACACAAGTCGATTAAAATTATGTTGAATATATATGAGGGTGCACGTGTGTGTGCTTGTGTGTGTGTGCTTGTGTGCGTGAGTATGCGTGTGTGCGTATGTATGCGGGCGGGTGTGCGTATATGTATGCGGGTGCCGGTGTGTCTGTGCATGTGTGTCTGTGCATGTGTCTGTGCGAGTGCGTGCGTGTGTGTGTGTGTGTACGTGCGTGCCTGTGCGGGTGTTGTTTTTTTTTAAATTTTTGTTTGTTTTATTACAGAGACGCATTAGTGTGTCCCAGCCACTATTTTTCTAGAACCACTCCGTGATGAAGCTCCCCTGGGCGGCCGACGGTTACGCCCCTGACAGACAAATAAACAGATCGTTTGGACAGAGGACTAGCACATGTCACGTACCTAACATGAGCGCCCTCTAGATGCGATTGCAGGCTGGGATATCTGTCGATGTAGGCGTTCGTCATTGTGGGTGGCTGGAAGACAAAGATTATTGTGAACAAATGTGAGAGTCATTGGGTGTTTGGCAGGCTAGTGGATTTAACAGCTCTGAAGTCAAATCAAAATATAAATAGCTCCCTGTAGAGCATGGATTTCCAACAAATACATGCAAATACATGAAACGTTAACATTATCTATTGTATCTTTACTTTATTTCTCTCCAACTTCCCAGACTACGAGTTCCCAGCCACACCAAAATGGATTGCTGGCTCTACAGTTAACTAACAAAAAAATATTGATTTTAAAGCAATTATCTTCTTTAATCTCTGTCTTAAAGTTTAAATAATATCATAATTTCTAAATATCGAATATAACCCATAAAAAATATGAGTAGTTTTATAGATTGTGTTCCCAGTGGATACACTGAAGAGACCGATAGCGCCATCCATCAACGAGCGGACCCAAGAGTGTTTATTTTAGCAGCTATGGGAAAATACAAAAAATCGTCCTCGCGTCCTGCAAAAAGATTTATTTTCGTAAGTGAATTCCGCGAAATATAACAAATCGTATGTTTCTGAATATTCAACGCTTCTTCATTTTTTTTTGTTCGTTCTTAATTTCCCGCCACCAAGCCCTGAAAAGGGCTTTGCCAGTAGCAGAATGTAGCAGGGAGAACGGAATGCGTTTTGTCGCTAATTTATAGCTTGACTGCGATATTTGCACCATGCCGTCCGACACATCCGACTTCAGCAGGGTATTTTTGAGAACCGGGTAGACTTCCCTCATCGATCCATTCTACTTAGCCAGTCTGCATTGTTGTAGTCTGTTATCAAGGATCATCGCGTGGAGGTGTAGAAGGGTCTTGGCAGCTCTGGTTCGCTGGCCCTGATACTAGCAGTCAGCTTTGGGGTCGCTGACCGCTGCAGCTCACGCGATGCTGTGCGTCTAGACCCCGTTTCTTCATTTGGCTTTGTTCGTTCTCAATCTCCCGCTACCAAACCATGAAAGGGCTTAAGTAGTAGAATGTAGTCCAGAGAACGGAATCTGTTTTGTCGTAATTTAAAGCTTGACTGCGATATTTGCACCTTTCGGTTCTTCTTCTTCTTCGTCTTCGTACGCTGTCAGACGTCAACCTGTATTTTTTAGAAAAAAGCAGCGGTCATCCTGAGGCTGTCGACACTGTCATAGAGCTTGTCTGATGTTGCCACTGGTGATGGCCACATCTGCTTTCTCTGATCCTCGTATTTCGGGCAGTTTTGCAGCAAATGTTCAGCGGTCATTTTCCCGGTACCACAAGTGCATTTGTCAGTGCCACCTATCTTCAATTTATTGAATAGGTGGTACCTCAGTCTATTGTTGCCTGTGTGAAGTCTGAAGACCACGACCTGCTCTCTTCTGTTCAGCTGGTAATAGGCATCGTTTTTTGTGTAGCCAGTATGTTCTGTTTCCCATTTGGTCATGTATCTAGCTCTAATAAGCCTTTTTCACTCTTCGTAGGTCACACTAGGGTCTGGTTGTGGTAGTCTTGCACCTTCTTTTGCCAGTCTGTCTGCCTCTTCGTTGCCTTGGATGTTACAGTGGGATGGAACCCACTGTACCACTACTCTTTTTGGTGCGGACTGCTGGCATAGTTGACAGAGTACTCCTCTTAAATCATTAAGTTCAGTATTTGTCTGGCTTTTTAGTGCTGTAACTACGGCCAGGGCATCTGTTAACAGGACTATATGGCTTTCATTTATTTTGCCTGTCACGATTTCTTTTACTGCAGCCCTCAGTGCCTCTGCCTCCGCTCTGAAATTGCTTGAGTATTTTCCAGTTGCCACTGACAGTGTTATTTTTCTACCCTTTGGTAGGCTCAGAAATACACCTGCCCCTCCGTTCTGTGCTGTGTTTGTTACAGAACCGTCGGTGTATGCATGGGTCCAGTCCATGCACCTTTCGGTTCAACACATCCGACTTCAGCAATCATTTCTTTAGTATCGGGTTAGCATTCCCTCTTCGATCTCTTCTCCTTAGCCAGTCTGCTCTGTTGCAGCTTGTTATCCGGGATCATTGAGTCGCTGACCACTGCAGCTCATGGGCTGCTGTGCGTCTTGACCCCGCTTCTTCATTTGAAAACCAAGACAATAAACCGATTACATGTTGCAAATAACATGAGATTGGCATTCACGAAAACCCAACCACGAATTGGTATGCTTGTTGACGAACTACAATTTCAATCACCGCATATGTCGTAAGATAAAATTATATTGAATTGCATTATGCTAGAAAATTATTTTTCGGTGTATTTTCTTTTACCTTATTAAAAAAAACCTTCATTAAATGTATCGATGTCACTGGTCACTCCACTTGTATAAAATGGGGATCGGCACTCGAAAAACGATTGGTAGGCGGTGTTCTAGACCTACAGACAGACCAACTTGTAACGCCATGAAAATCGATTTCTCTTCGAAAGCAGAATCCCTACTCTTGAAATAACTTTGCGAAACGCAGAAACAACAATTAGGAACGTGAGGGTCTGTCCAACTTTAATATTACCACCTTCTTTTATTCTTAATAAGTCTGGATGTCTGTCCATCTGTCTGTGTCTGGATGTATGCGTTTATTCAAATCTCTATTATCGCTATTATTTTATAAGTATGTCTGTTTACGTGCATACTTTATTGGTCTCTCTGATTTAAAAAAAAAAAAATACTTGGTCCTGCTTCGATCTTTCCATGGTGGAGATTTCAAGTCCTGGTGCCATGATGGAGATGTCAAGTTCCGGTGTCATGATGGAGATGTCAAGTTCCGGTGTCATGATGGAGATGTCAGATTCCAGTGTTATGATGGAGATGTCAAGTTCTGGTCTCGTGATGGAGATGTCAAGTTCCGGTGTCATGATGGAGATGTCAAGTTCCGATGTCATGGTGGAGACGTCAAGTTCCGGTGCCATGATGGAGATGTTAAGTTTCGATGTCATGATGGGGATGTCAAGTTTTGGTGTCATCATAGGGATGTCAAGTTCTGGTATCATGATGGAGATGTCAAGTTCCGGTGTCATGATGGAGATATCAAGTTCCAGTGTCATGATGGAGATGTTAATTTCCGGTGTCATGATGGAGATGTCAGATTCCAGTGTTATGATGGAGATGTCAAGTTCTGGTCTCGTGATGGAGATGTCAAGTTCCGGTGTCATGATGGAGATGTCAAGTTCCGATGTCATGGTGGAGACGTCAAGTCCCGGTGCCATGATGGAGATGTCAAGTTATGGTGTCATGATGGGGACGTCAAGTTCTGGTGTCATGATGGGGATGTCAAGTTACGGTGTCAGGATGGAGATTTCAAGTTACGGTGTCATGATGGAGATGTCAAGTTCCGATGTCATGGTGGAGACGTCAAGTTCCGGTGCCGTGATGGGGAAGTCAAGTTCTGGTGTCATGATGGAGATGTCAAGTTCCGGTGCCATGATGGAGACGTCAAGTTCTGGTGTCATGGTGGGGATGTCAAGTTCCGGTGTCATGGTGGTGACGTCAAGTTCTGGTGTCATTATGGAGTTGTCAAGTTCCCGTTGTGCCCATGTCCGGTAGTTTATATCGCACAGCACTACGGCGACCAAACACAACATTCCTCTGGTTTGATAGGCTTCCTACTCCCCGACAAGTCTGCTTTTGATTTTTGTTGTTCCGCAAGTTCAAAATGCAGCTGAAAGTGACCAAAATTGAATAACAAGAAGAAATTATGCGGAATGCGAGGATCCAGACATACACCATTCCCAAAGAGGCCTTCCTGAAATGCCTCAATGATGGCGGGGCAGCTGGGAGAAGTGTGTAGAGTCCCAAGGAGAATACTTTTGAGAGGATTAGGGTTTCAAATCTGCAGGTGAGTAATTGTAATGTTGCGAACCAAATGTCGGATACTTTTTGAACACATCTCGTCTATATTGTTTGTTCTTATTGCTACCATTTTTTAAAACTGCTCAAGTGAGTTTGAAATTCTATAGCTACCGATTGTTATTAGTTACTTAAACCATCTTTCTTTTCTTTAAACTAGTATGTCTGTCTAATTGACAGACAGAATTCTCTCTGTTCTTACTACCACTATTGTATGTACATAAGTAAGTCTGTCTATCTACTACTTGTCTGTCTGTCTTCCGCCTGTTTGTTTGTCCATCTTCCGGTTGTCGTATTCAGTCGATATGTCTGTATACCGCCAGTCAGTTCCTGTCGATCTGTCTCCAGCCTGTCGATCTGTCTCCAGCCTGTCGGTGTGTCTTACGTTGGTTTTTTTAACGCATCTTTGTCAATCTTCCACCTTCCTGTTTGTCTTCCTCATGTCTGTCTACATTTCGCCTGTGTGCCTGGCTTCCACCTGTCTGTCTTCGGTCTACCTGCCTTCCATATGTCTGTCTAACGTCTGTATGTATATCTTTTGCTTAACTGTATATCTAATTGTACAGATTCTCAAAGACTCAGTTGTCAAGACGATTGTATCTATATGTTTGTGCCTACTTCCTGTGAGTGGGCATTGTGTTTCCATTTATAACCACATATTGTGCATCTACATAAGCATATATGCTTGACTATATTCTACAGGCCCTATTCCACAGTCCATCTTCTAGGGTTCATTTTCTATGTCTCGTCTTCTAGGGTTCATCTTCTAGGGTTCATTTCTAGTCCATATTTTACAGTAAAGTTTCTTTAATCCATTTTCTAGTCTTTTTTCTACAGTCCATTTTCTAGGGTCCATTTTCGACAACCAATTTTTCTGCAGTCCATTTTTTAGGGTTCATTTTCTGTAATACATTTTTTAACAGTCCATTTTCTAATTTTCTTTTTCTACAATCCATTTTCTATGGTCCATTTTCTACAATCGGTTTTCTGGGGCTCATTTTGAACAATCCATTGTGTACAATCTATTTTCTGCAATCCATTTTCTACCATCCATTTTCTAATTTCCATTTTCTACAGTCCATTTTCTACAATCAATTTTTGCTGCCTATTTTCTACAATCAATTTTCTGGGAGCATTTTTTAGGGTTCATTTTCTGCAATTAATTTTCTACAGTCCATTTTCTAGCGTTCATTTTCTTGCGATCATTTTTTACAATTCATTTTCTACAGTTCCTTTTTTAGGGTTTAATTTCTACAATCCATTTTTACAGTCCATTTTCGAGGGTTTATTCTCTACAATCCATTTTTTACAGTTTATTTCCTATCGTTCATTTTCTTGCGTTCATTTTATGCAATCAATTTTCTACAGTCCATTTTCCATGGTTTATTTTCTACAATCCATTTTTACAGTAATATTCTAGGGTTTATTTCTACAATCGATTTTGTAGTCCATTTTCTAGGGTTCATTTTCTACCATCAATTTTCTAGTCCATTTTCTACTTTCCATTTTCTACAGTCCATATTACAATAGCAGAATGGTAAAGCGTTGGCTTCTCACAGTAGAAGTATCTGGTTCAATCATATGTATGTTACGCTCTTGTTAACCGAACTGTAAATGGATAAGGGACTCATAGGGAAGTCAATGCACCAAGGAAGGAAACTAGTCACAACGACCCTTCAAAACAGCTGAGACCAAGTAGAATGAAGGTCTTAGTACTTCATCCCCGACCACAGCACATGGTTTGATACCGCCTTTACCGCCATGGTTTCATTGAACAAATACGTTTGTTATTCTGTCTGGTTTTTGTTGTTTTATCCAAAGGGTTCTCCTCTTAACGAAAGGGCTTTGCTTTCATACGCAGAGTCCTTTTGTTCATATGGGGTCTGATTTTCCACTCCAGCTGGAATATAGGTACTCAATTACAGTTTAAGAACCCTGCGCCAAAACACTGTTGTAGTGGTGATTTCTGCAGCAATTTCATGATGAGGTTGCTAACCCATGCACCACACTCATTAGTCGCCTTTTACTACATGCATGAAGGTGAAGTGGGTCTACGTTGCCCTAAATAACAAGGGTTTCCGGGATAGACTCAGCGCCTGACACATAAATAAATACGCAGCATCCAAGATAGACTTTCTCCATTCATTCCATTATTCTAATACAACACAGATTTAACAACAGACTTACTGGCGGACATGATGGCAGAGGCGGAGGCAGTCGTCGTACGTTTGGTGGGTAGTGTGGAGGCTGGGGAACATAATGCTGAGGGTACCCGTAGTAAAAAGCTTGGCTTCCTCCGTACATGCCCCTGGATAGACTCCTACACATATCCTGTGAGAGGGAACAAAAAGAGATAGCGAGAGCAGATGAGGTTATTTGGAAACTGAAGATGAAGTAATTGAGGTTACTCGACGATGAAAGATAAAGTAATTGAGGTTACTGCTGATTTCCTTTCCCGGTAAAAAGGTTTTAAATGTTGACATTTTCCATTTCGGAGTGTTGATGTATTATTTACTGCCCTGCGAGTTGTGTTTGTCTGTTATTGTCACCGCGTTGGAACATATCAATTCAATTCAATTGAAGTGCCGTCTTCACAAAGGAGGTTGACTGTAGTGGATCTACAACGTTCTTCATCTATCGGCCTGGTGGTACACACAGACAGACTGGTGCTCTTCCATTGTTTGATGTGATCCGTCCACTTGAAGCTCCGGATGTGAGAAAAGGCTACTGTAGCCCGCTACTTAACGTTCTATACATGGGGCATAGATGAGTAGACTTACTTTCGTTGTAGGCAACCTTCTATTTTCGTCTTCCACTCTTATTTCCTTTCTCCTCTTTCTTCTCCGTATCATCATCATCTTCATCAACAACGTCCACGACGAGAACAAAACAACAAGAGCACCGTCAACAACAACCACCACCACCACCACCGACGACGACGACGACAACGACAACAATGACGACGGCAGCAGCAACTACAGCAGCAACAACAGCAGCAACAACAACGACAGCAGCAGCAGCAAAAACAACAACAACAACAGCAGCAGCAATAACAACAACAACAGAAACAACAACAACAGTAACAACAACAGCAGCAGCAGTAACAACAGCAGCTGTAATAATAACAACAGTAACAACAACAGTAACAGCAACACAACCAACAGCAATAACAACAACAACACCAACAGCAGTAACAACAACAACAATAATAACAACAATAACACCAACAGCAGAAACAACAACAACACCAGCAGCAATAACAACAACAACAACAGTAACAACACCAACAGCAGTAACAACAATAACACCAACAGCAATAACAACAACAACAATAGTAACAACAACAACACCAACAGCAATAACAACAACAACACCAACAGTAACAACAACAACAATAGTAACAACAACAACACCAGCAGCAATAACAACAACAACAACAGTAACAACACCAACAGCAGTAACAACAACAACAACACCAACAGTAACAACAACAACACAAACAGCAGTAACAACAACAACAGCAGTAACAACAACAACAGCAGTAACAACAACAACAACAGTAGTAACAACAACACCAACAGCAGAAACAACAACAACAATAGTAACAACAATAACACCAACAGCAGAAACAACAACAACAATAGTAACAACAACAACACCAACAGTAACAACAACAACACCAACAGTAACAACAACAACACCAACAGCAATAACAACAACACCAACAGCAGTAACAACAACACCAACAGTAACAACAACAACACAAACAGCAGTAACAACAACAACAACAGTAACAACAACAACAACAGTAACAACAACAACAGCAGTAACAACAACAACAGCAGTAACAACAACACAAACAGCAGTAACAACAACAACAACAGTAACAACAACAACAACAGTAACAACAACACAAACAGCAGTAACAACAACAACAGCAGTAACAACAACAACAACAGTAACAACAACACAAACAGCAGTAACAACAACAACAACAGTAACAACAACAACAGCAGCAGTAACAACAACAACAACAGTAACAACAACAACAACAGTAACAACAACACAAACAGCAGTAACAACAACAACAACAGTAACAACAACAACAGCAGCAGTAACAACAACAACACCAACAGCAGTAACAACAACAACAGCAGTAACAACAACAGCAGCAGCAGTAACAACAACAACAGCAGTAACAACAACAGCAGCAGCAGTAACAACAACAACAGCAGTAACAACAACAACAGCAGTAACAACAACAGCAGCAGTAACAACAACAACACCAACAGCAGTAACAACAACAACAGCAGTAACAACAACAGCAGCAGCAGTAACAACAACAACAGCAGTAACAACAACACCAACAGCAGTAACAACAACAACAGCAGTAACAACAACAGCAGCAGCAGTAACAACAACAACAGCAGTAACAACAACAACAGCAGCAGTAACAACAACAACACCAACAGCAGTAACAACAACAACAGCAGTAACAACAACAGCAGCAGCAGTAACAACAACAACAGCAGTAACAACAACAACACCAGCAGCAGTAACAACAACAACAACAACAGTAACAACAACAACAGCAGCAGTAACAACAACAACAGCAGCAGTAACAACAACAACACCAGCGGCAGTAACAACAACAACAACAACAACAGTAACAACAACAGCAGCAGTAACAACAACAACAACAGTAACAACAACAACACCAACAGCAGTAACAACAACAACACAAACAGCAGTAACAACAACAACAACAACAGTAACAACAACAACAGCAGCAGTAACAACAACAACACCAGCAGCAGTAACAACAACAACACAAACAGCAGTAACAACAACAACAACAACAGTAACAACAACAACAGCAGCAGTAACAACAACAACACCAGCAGCAGTAACAACAACAACACAAACAGCAGTAACAACAACAACAACAACAGTAACAACAACAACAGCAGCAGTAACAACAACAACAGCAGCAGTAACAACAACAACACAAACAACAGTAACAACAACAACAACAACAGTAACAACAACAACAGCAGCAGTAACAACAACAGCAGCAGTAACAACAACAGCAGCAGTAACAACAACAACAACAGTAACAACAACAACAACAACAGTAACAACAACAACAGCAGCAGAAACAACAATAAACAAATAAAGAACAGCATTAGCAGCAGTAACAAAAACAACCACAACAACCACCTCACGTTCGACTGTCTTCAACCTTTTCCTCTAGTATGGTTTATACCAGAGTGTCAGGTCAGTTAATGTGTCCAACAAATATGAACTGTCGGCTCTTCATGTCTTTCAGCAGTTCTCTTGTCATCCTAAGTTTCTCTAGGACCTACATCTTTTGTTATCCTTTGTTTCCATGAATATTCGTTCCATTCTCTCGAACGTCCCCATCTCTGGGACTCTATTCTATCTTCTAACTGCTTGTTCACTTTTCGTTTTCGGGCCCCCACAGAGTAAGTAAGTAAGTTGTCCACCGCAAAGCAAAGATATCAACATGATCAGACTGTCGTCGCCTTGAAGATGTAACTTGCGCTGAATTTGGATTATAGTGAGATGTGCGCTGGACATCAATCTGACTCTCTTGTCCTGAGTTACCGGAAACCAGTGGCAAGACATACAATCAAGACGACTGGAAGTAGCTCAAAATGCAGACATTCAGGTCGTGCAATCCATGAGAACAGGGGTCGCTTGAGACTTGTGGGAGCCGATCGTCCCCTGTTTCCTTGACGATTTGAGAGGCGAATGTCGTACCTCTCGACAGCAGCAGCCCACAAACGTAGACTAGAAGACACTGCTGCTAACCAGCGCCCACATCTGTAGGTCTATGTCAGGGACCATTAACCCATGGTTGAGAGGAGATTCCGGTCGTGGCATGCAATTAAAATGGACGCAATTTCCAAGTAGGTCGTGCACACCAACCAAGGACGGTGCTCAATCTGTAGTGACGTCCTCTCCAACAACGTGTGTTCTATAACACATGAAGAACAGATGGTGTTTTCACCGAATTCAGAGAAAAATGACACACACAGGCTTCCTGTGAATAGCATAGGACCTGCTAGAAAATTATCGCCACACAACACTGCTCTCCATAGATTAAATGGAACGAAAAAACCACACGAAAATCGCACACCATGAGAGCAGCTGTTGCTTGGTCGCCATCTTACAGAGTGGAGTTGAGTATATATAATACTTCATCATCAATATTTTAAAATTGTAGCCTAGCTCTCTAGATGTGAATATCTTTTTCATTCTTCTGAATGTATCATTGGCCATACGTATTCTCTTCTTGATTTCAGTTTCACATTTGCCATCATTGGTTATAACAGGCCAAAGATGCAAGTCACCATCATGTAGCATGTCTTTGATAGAACGTCGCTCTCATCACAGATAGGAATCCCGACCAGCAGTCAGACTACCCGCCTGCTCCAAGTTCATGATTAGGGTGTCCTTGATGTCCTGTTTCCATCTACGTCTTCGTCAGCCTCTACCTCGTCTTCCTGGAACAATACCGCCCAGAACGACTTTTTCCAGTCCGTCGTGGCGCTTGATGTGGTCGAAAATTCTCAGTTTTCGAGACATGACATTCTCTTCGACACTCAAATCTTGCAGGATGGCTTTATTTGTTATTTTCATTACCCAAAGTATTTTTAGGATTCTTCTGTAGCATTTTGTTTTCCAAGCCCCGATCGTCTTCCTTAATATTTGAGTGATGGTCCATGTCTCGCATTCATACATTGCCACCGGGAATACGCATATTCTGAGGATCTTCAATTCTATTATTTGCTAGTATTGTACCACGTATGTTGCATGCTATTCAGTTTCTGCATCGCTATGGACAATCGTCTCCATACGCGGTCCCATCGTGTGTTATCATAAAGCCAAAGTATTCAAAAATGCGAGTACATAAACATAACTGCAGATATTTACCGTGAATCACAATGCTGTGTTCAGACCACTTCAGGCAAAGCTGATTGGTTTCACATAGAAACAGGAGTGAAAACAGGCTGCATCACGACACCTCTGCTAGTTGATATAGCTATTGATTCGGTTGGGTTTTGATAAACTTTGCCTCAGCCAAATAATCTGGTATAAAATAAATAGATAACAAGATTCTATAGGACCTAGACTGATGGAAAGATTCTAGAGGACCTTGATAGATGACAAGATTCTAAAGGACCTTGATAGATGACAAGATTGTAGAGGACCTTGATAGCTGGCAAGATTCTAGAGGACCTTGATAGATGGCAAGATTCTAGAGGACCTTGATTGATGGCAAGATTCTAGAGGACCTTGATTGATGACAAGATTCTAGAGAACCTTGATTGATGGCAGGATTCTAGAGGACCCTGATAGATGGCATGGTTTTAGAGGACCTTGATAGATGGCAAGATTCTAGAGGACCATGATAGATGACAAGATTCTAGAGGACTGATTGATGGCAGGATTCTAGAGGACCTTGATTTATGGCAAGATTTTAGAGGACCTTGATTGATGGCAAGATTCTAGAGGACCTTGATTGATGGCAAGATTCTAGAGGACCTTGATTGATAGCAAGATTCTAGAAGACCTTGATTGATGGCAAGATTCTAGAGGACCTTGATTAATGGCAAGATTCTAGAGGACCTTGATGGCAAGATTTTAGAGGACCTTGATAGATGGCAAGATTCTAAAGGACCCTGATAGATGGCAAGATTCTAGAGAACCTGGATTGATGGGAAGATTCTAGAGGACCTTGATAGATGACAAGATTTTAGAAGACCTTGATTGATGGCAAGATTCTAGAGGACCTTGATAGACAGATTTTAGAGTACCTAAATAGATGGCAAGATTTTAGAGGACCTTGGTAGAAAGATTCTAGAGTACCTAAATAGCTGGCAAGATTTTAGAGGACCTTGATAGATGGCAAGATAAGACTCTGGAAGGCCTTGATATATGGCAAGATTCTAGAGGACCTTGATAGAAAGATTTTAGAGTACCTAAATAGATGGCAAGATTCTAGAGGACCTTGGTAGAAAGATTCTAGAATACCTAAATAGAGGGTGAGATTTTAGAGGACCTTGATTTCGCAGATGACCTGACCTTCTTATGTTCCATTACCGAAGAAGCGCAAAATAAGTTGGATCGACTATGCCGCCTATAAGAACATATATGACTACTAATCAATGCTTTCAAGACGAAGGTCAAATGTCTCACCAATTTCTTCTTTTCGCGTTTTCTCCAGTTTGTGCCGTTCAGCGTCAGGTTATAAAGAGTATTCTTGACCGGGCCCTAGTATGTGCTTGTGCCGTTCAGCGTCAGGTTATAAAGAGTATTCTTGACCGGGCCCTAGTATGTGCTTGTGCCGTTCAGCGTCAGGTTATAAAGAGTATTCTTGACCGGGCCCTAGTATGTGCTTGTGCCGTTCAGCGTCAGGTTATGAAGTGTATTCTTGACTGGGCCCTAGTATGTGCTTGTGCCGTTCAGCGTCAGGTTATAAAGAGTATTCTTGACTGGGCCCTAGTATGTGCTTGTGCCGTTCAGCGTCAGGTTATGAAGTGTATTCTTGACTGGGCCCTAGTATGTGCTTGTGCCGTTCAGCGTCAGGTTATGAAGATGTTTCTTGACCTATTCCTAATATGAGCTTGTACCTTTCAGTGTCAGGTAATGAAGAGGTTTCTTGACCTGGCCCTAGTATGTACTTGTGGTTTTCAGCGTCAGGTTATGAAGAGGTTTCTTGACCGGGCCATAGTATGTGCTTGTGGCTTTCAGCGTCAGGTTATGAGGGGGATTCTTGACCTGGCCCTAGTATGTGCTTCGTACACAGGGAGCTTTAATGCTTCTGTCATTTCTGCTATTCATCTTTTGCGTGGTCGGCCCTTGGCTTTGTATCCATTGTATCTGTATAGCATTGCTTTCTGAGGGATACTTTCTGGTGTTTGGCATGTCAGATGACCGAACCATTTGGTTTGCTTTCTCTTGATAGGGTTTAGCACTGGTGTTGTACCTACTTGTCTCCTAATATCTTCGTGTCTGATTCTTTCCATTCTTTTTACTCCAAGCATTCTTCGCAGAAATTTCATCTCTGGTGCTACTGTTTCTTTTATTCTTGTTTGTTAATGTCCTTTTCTGGAACAATCAAACCTGCTATTACCCAGTTCCACGGAGAGATACTACAAACAGTCGACAGTTTCACCTATCTGGGAAGCAAAATGATTCGGGATAGAGATACACCGAAGGAAATTCTCACTGGCATCACTCTAACCGTAGATGCCTTTACCCAGCTAATGTACATTTGGAAATCAAAATAACTTAGCGAACACACAAAGTTGTTTAACTCCAACGTATAACCAAATAACGCAACAAAGGTTACGCGTAACTGGCTGCGGGTCTACATTGCTCTGCTGTTTTGGTGCATTATGGATGCCGCCAGATCATGGATTTGCCTGTAATTCACACTAGTCTACGACTTACACTTGTGTTTACGGAAACGTGTTGCTTTCCGTTTGGACTGGTTAATTCGTTCGTTTTTTGTGATTTCTTTAGACCTATTATCCTCGTCTGGAGACCGGCTATATCAATGGCACTACGCTTAAACCTGTGTCGTATTTCACGGACTAGTTCACACGGCTGCACTTCACAAAATTGTCATGTGAGAAATTTAGACACGACTATAATGAACTAAACACAGCTGGGGAGAGATGCCAAACTCACTGACACGCTGAGTGATGTCCCTACGACCTCTTGTGGTTATGGAAAAGCCCCCCGACACACAACGTTAGATGTCCCCCCCCCCCCCCACCCTCCGCTATCTTGCGGGATACCTGTTTTCCAGTAAGGCTTCAGGAGTAAACCCTGAGGATAAATCTGCATCCTATGCTATCTCCAGCCGTCTCTATAAATATCTTGCCACTGGCCAAGGGTAACTCAGGACCAGAGAGTGAGGTGGACAAAAGGCGAATGTTCTTCCTCACTTTAATCCAAATCACAGCGCAAGTCATCCATTTCAGCGGAGACAGCAAGAGAAAAGACTGTCCACACGGCTGAACAAAGAGAGTGGTCTTCATCACTTGTGATGGACGAACATCATGGACACAGCAAGAGAAAAGACTGTCCACACGGCTGAACAAAGAGAGTGGTCTTCATCACTTGTGACGGACGAACATCATTACCAGTGCGCACATACGGTTGTAAATGTTGAAAAATAACAAGGGCATAAACAAATAACCAAAATTCGTTTGAGAATAAGTGCCTTACAAAATTGTTGAACGTTGGCTGGGAGAAATTTATCACCAACAAAACAATTAAGAAAATGTTTCATAAGTGATCATGAACAAAACGATGGACATACATTGGGCATGTTCTTAGAATGGACAGCAACAGACTCCCCTTTTAAGTATTTATGTGGTCACTACTGGTAGCAGGAAAAGAGGAAGACAAGGGAACTCTCCGGATACCAATCGTCAGAAAGGGCTCTACTATGGGCTTGAACAACATACATCAGCTGAAAAAACAGCTGCGTCACACAGGCCAAACTGAAGAGCACTATCGTATGCGCCATGTGTTGCAGTTCGTTGGTTGGTTGGTCATTGATCCAGCAGCATGTAGGCTCCTGCCCTTTGGCCAAACGCCATATAGTGATACATACAAGTGCTTGTGAGCTGTTCTTTAGTTTCTTCTTCTTCTTCTTCTGCGTACACAGTCAGACAGTAACCATTATTTTCTCGAAAAAAAGCGGCGGTCATCCTGAGGCTGTCGCCACTGCCATAGAGCTTGTCTTGCAGTTCCACTGGCAATGGCCACATCTGCTCTCTCTGATCCTCGTATGTCGGGCAGTTCTGCAGCAGATGTTCAGTGGTCATTTTACCAGTACCGCACGAGCATTCGTCGGTACACCCTATCTTCAATTTGTTGAATAGGTGGTACCTCAGTCTGTTGTGGCCAGTGCGAAGTCTGAAGACAACGACCTGCTCTCTTCGGTTCAACTGGTAATAGGCATCGTTTTTGGTGTAACCAGTATGTTCGGTTTCCCATTTGGTCATGTATCTGGCTTTGATAAGCCGTTTTGACTCTTCGTACGTCATACTGGTATCTGTTTGTGGTAGCCTTGCACCTTCTTTTGCCAGTCTGTCTGCCTCCTCGTTGCCTTGGATGTTGCAGTGTGACGGAACCCACTGTACCACTACCCTTTTTGGTGCGGACTGCTAGCACAGTTTGCAGAGTGCTGCTCTTAAGTCATTAAGCTCAGTGTTTTTCTGCTTTAGTTTCGTATAACGTGTTTCATTTGTCTGGCCTTGGAGGAAGAAGGTCTTTCCTAACATTGTCAAGCGTCGGACATTCACAAAGATGGGGTTCGACAGTTTCATAAGGATCTGTGCACAACCGGCACTCTGAAGCATGTTCTGGTTGGATTCTGTTCAAGTGGCTGTTAAGTTGAATGCGTTGACTACAAAGTCGGAAAATGGTGCTTTGATCTCTCCTTTTCAGGAGTTTGATGTTGTAATTAGGATTTGGGATGGCCATATGTTTGTAGATTTCTCTTCCAGTATTCCCCATTACCTATCTATTTAGCCAGACCTCTTCGTTTGCAGTCTGTAAGGTTGTTGATGTGTATTGTTGTTCTTGACTTGATCCTTCTTAGACAACCTGTCTGCCTTGTCATTGCCATGTGTATTTGAGTGACCATGGATCCTTTTCATAACTATTCTGACTTCATGGGATGTGATAAATTGGTTGGCATCCGGGGATATTTAGGTACGTTCGGGCTTGCAATTGACCACAATCTTCTAGTGCTTGAAAGGGGAAAAATACATCTGTAAAGATTACGATACTTTTGGCTTTTGGCTTGGCTTCGTTCTTTCTCAATCTCACACTACCAAACCCTGAAATGGGTTAAGTAGCAGAATGTAGTTAAGAGAACGGAATGTGTTGTGTCGTAGTTTACAGCTTGACTGCGATATGTGCACCTTTCGGTCCAACACATTCGATTTCAGCAAGCATTTTTTGAGTACCGGGTTAGCATTCCCTCTTCGATCCCTTCTCCTTAGCCAGTCTGCCCTGCTGCAGCCTGTTATTCAGGGTCACCGCGTGGAGGTGTGGAAGGGTCTTGGCAGCTCTGGTTCGCTGGCCCTGACGCTAGCAGTCAGCTATGGGTCGTTGACCACTGCAGCTCATGCGCTTCTTAGGAAGGCATCAAATAGTCCTCGCGTGGTACAGAGCTACTTTTAGTGCTGTTATTTCGGCCTCATAGTTTCAACATATCACTCCACAGGCATCACCTAGCTCATTTGGCACAAAGAACAAAGAAAGTAGCGAGAAGCTTGTCACATGTTCAAGTAACGCTCCGTCTACTCTGAACTTAATGTCTTTATACTAGTTTAGAAGACTTTGCAGAGTCTGTATACAACCAGTTACATTGCTATTTCCTTGCTATGCGTATCCAATCTATATGTAAATGCATTAATTGCCGTTGCCTACATTAGTTAATGTGGCGATGCATTCCAAACATTCACCACTCTCTGACTAAACAAACATTTTCTAATATCCAATCTCGACCTTGATGTAGTTAATTTGTACCTATGCCCTCTTGTCATTGTTGGTAGTTGTAATTTGAAAAACTTGTTATAGTCTAATTTATCCTTTCTTTTGATTATCTTATAAACCTGTATATTTCCTCAAATTCTTCTCTTTTCTAGAAAAAGTAGATCGGTTTTTCTGAGTCTTTCCTCATAACAGTAATTTTGGAATCTCTGATGCACGATGTATACATCTGAAGTCTGTGTTTGAATGACAAGAACTTTTTGCATATTGAAAACGGGTTGTACACATTGTTTTGTAACAAGACACGAAGAATCTGCCTGGTGCATTGAAATGTACGACAGCTTACACCAGGAAGGGATTAGGGACTCTATTTTTGTTCTTAGCGTTCTGGCAATAGTGTGAAGATAATTGTATACAGATCCTGCTATGAGATGGGAATAAATCGATAGTTTAACAAGACAGCTTTCTTAGGAGAGACAATGCAGGACAGAAAGGAAACTTTGGTTTGCAGGTAGGGTGGAGACAGCCAAAGGCTAAGAAAACAGTTTCAAATAAATTGAGGACTGAAGACGAATGGGCTGTGTCTCTTAGCGTAGAACACAGTCCAAGGCAACAAACTCCATACAGACAGTCATAGATATCACTTTGTTGCAAGGAACTGAGACAGTAGTCCGATCAGGCATAACACACTGACCAAGACCACTATCTCTCTTTCGTGTATATTTCCATGGAAACGGGCTGTTTTTAAGGCAGTCTGGCTGACAAGATGAGGATCGACCTGATCCCCATAGTATTGATCGTCACACAGATGAAGTCATGCAAAGTACAACCGCCTGAAAGACTGCGATCCACTTTCATCCGCACCGGATGTAACGAAAGCTACAACAATTTACCACTTAACGTCCTTTTCAGGACGCGCAAAAGAATAAATGTACTCATTGGGGGCATTAAATAGCAACAACCACTTTGTTGCATCCACTGAAGTAGATGCCTGAAGGCGAACAAGGCAAAGTTTTGTTTGGAAAGTCAGTTAACGGCAACTGGGGAGGCACAATAAAGAAAGAAAGCAACGAGAAGCTTGTCACTGGGGACGCACAATGAAGAAAGAAAGCAGCGAGAAGCTTGTCACTGGGGACGCACAATGAAGAAATAAAGCAGCGAGAAGCTTGTCACTGGGGACGCACAATGAAGAAAGAAAGCAGCGAGAAGCTTGTCACTGGGGACGCACAATGAAGAAAGAAAGCAGCGAGAAGCTTGTCACTGGGGACGCACAATGAAGAAAGAAAGCAGCGAGAAGCTTGTCACTGGGGACGCACAATGAAGAAAGAAAGCAGCGAGAAGCTTGTCACTGGGGACGCACAATGAAGAAAGAAAGAAACGAGAAGCTTGTCACTGGGGACGCACAATGAAGAAAGAAAGCAGCGAGAAGCTTGTCACTGGGGACGCACAATGAAGAAAGAAAGAAACGAGAAGCTTGTCACTGGGGACGCACAATGAAGAAAGAAAGAAACGAGAAGCTTGTCACTGGGGACGCACAATGAAGAAAGAAAGCAGCGAGAAGCTTGTCACTGGGGACGCACAATGAAGAAAGAAAGCAGCGAGAAGCTTGTCACTGGGGACGCACAATGAAGAAAGAAAGAAACGAGAAGCTTGTCACTGGGGACGCACAATGAAGAAAGAAAGCAGCGAGAAGCTTGTCACTGGGGACGCACAATGAAGAAAGAAAGAAACGAGAAGCTTGTCACTGGGGACGCACAATGAAGAAAGAAAGCAGCGAGAAGCTTGTCACTGGGGACGCACAATGAAGAAAGAAAGCAGCGAGAAGCTTGTCACTGGGGACGCACAATGAAGAAAGAAAGAAACGAGAAGCTTGTCACTGGGGACGCACAATGAAGAAAGAAAGCAGCGAGAAGCTTGTCACTGGGGACGCACAATGAAGACATGCAACAGACCGTTGGAACATGATATGTAGAATAATTACTTGGTTTAGATATCTGAAATGAAAACATCCAGATGTAACTGCCTCGCGAACCTATACCACTAGACAGCCGGGCGGCAGAGTCGAAGAACGTCAACAAAATGACTGAACGGCGGTTTTAAATGAATACTACAGAAGATTCTTATGAAAATAGGTCATGTGCGGCCGATGATGCTGTACAGTTATGGGGCCGATGATGCTGGACAGTTATGGTGCCGATGATGCTGATAGTAATGGGCCGATGATGCTGGGCAGTTATGGGGCCGATGATGCTGGATAGTTATGGGGCCGATGATGTTGGACAGTTATGGGCCGATGATGCTGGACAGTTATGGGCCGATGATGTTGGGCAGTTATGGGGCCGATGATGTTGACAGTTATGGGACCGATAATGTTGGACAGTTATGGGGCCGATGATGTTGGACAGTTATGTGGCCGATGCCGTTGGACAGTTATGGGGCCGATGGTGCTGGACAGTTATGGGGCCGATGGTGCTGGACAGTTATGGACTGACAGCAGTCAGCGATTCATACCCGGCTGGTTGCATCAAGGTCAGAGAACCAAGGCTGACATAGACCTTATTTCGAATCCAATTGGCGGCCCAGGATGAAAGGTTGCACTTGTGTAGTCGAGGTAAGAGAATTGTCATTGAAGAGTTAAGGCAAACATGGTCCCAAAAATGTCAGATCTGTTGGGTCAAAAGACAAGATATAGCAGCCTCGCTGTAAGCTACAACACAGAATCAGGTCGGAATTTTAGGTACTGGCGCGGAAGAAGAAGAAGAAGAAGAAGAAGAAGAAGAAGAAGAAGAAGAAATAGAAGAAGAAATAGAAGAAAAAGACAAGGGAAAAAAGAAGAAGAAAAAGCAGCAACAGCAGCAGCAAGAAGAAGAAGAAGAAGAAAAGGAGGAGGAGAATGAGGAAAAAAAAGAAGAAAAAATAGGAAACAGAAGAATATGGTTATGATGGACATCACAAAAACTGAAACCTCCTACACACACTCGTTCAGCCAACATAAAAACAGAAACCTGCACCTACCGAACACACGTCATTGCTTCTGGCTACCACCCATAGCTCTTCCAGTCCCACGAGCACATCCATAAAATGAGTTTTTAGCTCCTCGGCGAATGTCATGGCTAAAGCCGTCAAACTGCTGCCGCAGAGGACCAGGTCCTGAAAAAGAAGCCAAACATGAATAAATGAATATCTAATCAAATTATATGATCTATGTCAAGGAAGGGACGGCTACCATCATTTGGAAAGAGACAGGTTAGTAAGTAGGCGGGGGAAATATATTTACGTAGCTACTAAATTAATGGTGCTATTTGTGTTGTTATATCAGAATGCTCTAGACAGAGAAAAAGACAAATATAGACATTTGGCAAGAGTTGAGCATAGAGGAGAACTTGTTTATCAATTCCATTTTGGCTAGAAAATTGAAATACTTTGGTCACATCAAAAGGGTGAAAAACATGAAAATAATGTGTTGTAATAAAGTAATAAAGTAATAAAGTTGATTAAGGTTGAGTTTAATCAAAATTGTAAAAATGGGTATGGTCAGATACCGAGACGAGAACACAAACAAAACCTACGTTATGACCAATAGGCCTTCATCAGGGACAACTATACTGAACTAACAAATCAACATATAAGAAAAAAAATGGTCAACTTATCTGATCATGGACCCAGTCTGTCTAAGCGACACGTTGGGCCAGATGCTTGATTTGAAATAAAACGGAGCGGTCATACACAAGGTGGCCAGGAGATCGTAAGAAGTCTAGGGGAATGCGCCGGATAAGCCAATGGTGGCCAAATAGTGATCCAAGTGGGAGAACAAAGAGATGGTGATAAAAGGGCGTGGGCGAGGGCGTGAGATTAATATACTAGGGGGGGGGGATGGGGGTGGGGTTGCGAGAACTGATAAAAGAAATGGGGGGGGGGCAGAGGAAGACAAATAGATGGAGGCCGTCAAGAGATACAACGGTCTTGAGAGAACAGTGATAGAAGGTATGGGGCCAGGCAAAAGAGGAAGGGTAGACCAAGAAGATCATAGCACCAAGATATCCAGAAATGTCTGGGTATGACTGGCGGAGACTGGAGTTTTGGCAAGGGAACGAGTTTCTTTCAGGCAGACTGTGACGGGAGCGACGTTCTATAAAGGACATGCTACATGATGATGATGGCTGGTGTTTTGTTGTTGCTGTTATGTCGTTAAAAACAATTCCATCTGAGTTGTTCACTCTTCACGTGTTTTAGGTAGCAGGTTACAGTGGCTTGTTTTATAAGAAGGTTGACCTGTATCGTCATGGCTGAATTGAGTGCATGATCTGACTTGAGGTTTCATTTTGTAAACTGTTTAGTAAATAAACATTATAGAGGCCACAATTTGAGCTTTAAAATCGACCACTGTTTTCTACTGCTGCTGCTGTTGTTGTTGTTGTTGTTGTGTAATGTCCATAATGAGTAAGTTTATTTATGTGTGCTGAAAAGGGCGTTAGGTGGCGGGTTGCAGTAGCTTTCCTCACATCCCGAGCGTGCTGATGAAGGTGGACTGTTTGGCATTATCTGCTTGACGACCACTTCTACAGCCTGTATACAGGGAGCGCTGCATGGAAGAGAGATGGTGGATTTTGTGTTTGACCCTGCCTGACATCCTGGCCAGTTTATTGTGCCTGACTTTGACAGGACATCCTGACCAGTATAGTGTACCTGACTTTGACGGGACATTCTGACCAGTATATTCTGCCTGACTTTAACGGTACATTCTGACCAGTATAATGTGCCTGACTTTGACGGGACATCCCGGCTAGTATATTACTCCTGACCCCAACACCACGGCCTGGTCAGTATATTATGCCTGACTTTGACGGGACATGATTACCAGTATAGTGTACCTGACTTTGACGGGACATCCTGACCAGTATAGTGTACCTGACTTTGACGGGACATCCTGACCAGTTTACTGTATCTGACTTTGACGGGACATCCTGACCAGTATAGTGTACCTGACTTTGACGGGACATCCTGACCAGTATATTGTGCCTGACTTTGACGGGACATCCTGACCAGTATAGTGCAGCTGACTTTGACAGGACATCCTGACTAGCATAGTGTACCTGACTTTGACGAAACATCCTGACCAGTATATTGTGCCTGACTTTGACGGGACATATTGACCAGTATATTGTGCCTGACTTTGACGGGACTATCTGACCAGTATATTGGGCCTGTCTTTGACGGGACATCCCGGCTAGTATATTACTCCTGACCCAACACCACGACCTGGTCAGTATATTGTGCCTGACTTTGACGGGACATTCTTACCAGTATATTGTGCCTGACTGTCGGGACATCCCGGCCAGTATATTGTGCCTGACTGTGACGGGACATTCTGACCAGTATATTGTGCCTGACTTTGACGGGACATCCTGACCAGTATATTGTGCCTGACATTGACGGGATATCCCGGCCAGTATATTGTGCCTGACTTTGACGGGACATTCTGACCAGTATATTGTCCCTGATCGGACTAGCGTCTCAGTTCCCCTTGGTTATGGTATTCAAAGCTACTCCTGGTGAGTTTTTCATTCATGACGTTTCTTTGATAGCAGGTAGATTACAGTGACTCTTATAAGAACCTGGATCATCAAGGCTCTAGTTAGTTCATGACCAGCCCTGGAGGTATTAATCTGTAAAGCTTTTACTAAACAAACATTGTAGTCACTCAAAAAAAAAGTTTTAAAATCCAGCACTGTTTTCTATAGGAAATTAAATTTTTAAAACACTAAAAATTATTCAGTAAATATAATAATACTAATATGGAGACAATATGAGATTATATTATATGCATATTATTTATAGTGAACCTTTTGAGTCGCACAATCTTAGAAAGAGAGAAATGACATTCTGGCATACAGTAAAACGGGAATATTGTTCTTCTGCTTCTTCTTCGTGCGCTGTCAGACGACAACCTGTATTTTTTCGAAGAAAGCAGCGGTCATCCCGAGGCTATCGACACTGCCATAGAGCTTGTCTAGTGTTGCCACTGGTGATGGCCACATGTGCTTTCTCTGGTCCTCGTATATCGGGCAGTTTTGCAGCAGATGTTCAGCGGTCATTTTCCCTGTACCACAATTGCATTCATCAGTGCCATCTATCTTCAGTTTATTGAATAGGTGGTACCTCAGTCTGTTGTGGCCTGTGCGGAGTCTGAAGATCACGACCTGCTCTCTTCTGTTCAACTGGTAATAGGCATAATTTTTTTGTGTAGCCAGTATGTTCTGTTTGCCATTTGGCGATGTATCTGGCCCTAATAGACCTTTTGGACTCTTCGTATGTCACACTAGAATCTGTTTGTGGTAGTCTTGCACCTTCTTTTGCCAGTCTGTCTGCCTCCTCGTTGCCTTGGATGTTACAGTGGGATGGAACCCACCGTACCACTACTCTTTTTGGTGCGGACTGCTGGCATAGTTGACAGAGTACTGCTTTTAAATCATTAAGTTCAGTATTTTTCTGGCTTTTTAGTGCTGTAACTACGGTCAGGGCATCTGTAAACAGGACTATCTGGCTTTCATTGCTTTCGCCTGTGAGCATTGCTTCTACTGCAGCCCTCAGTACCTCTGCCTCCGCTCTGAAATTGCTTGAGAATTTTCCAGTTGCCACTGACAGTGAAACGGGGATATGGCGTAGAGAAGGTAGAAGCCACCCTACTCTAGAGACTTAAGAAAATCGTCTAATGACCTATTTCTCACAACATTCGACGAAAATGAAAGCGCGGTCAATATAGGATAAAATTGTGTTTTGGATTCTCGTGGTGATGGCTCGCTGCTTTCAAACTCAGACCGTAATCTTTTTAGGTTATATCAGAACGTATTGTCTAGGGAATGGATGTGCGTGTATCTGTTTGTTATGTGGTGTGTGTGTTCCACGAACAATCTATGTAGTTGGTCACTTTGTATCTAATTTGTTTTATTTTGTTTTCTTTATAAGAAAATTATCATGCAAGTAATTTGTCTTTCTTTCTCAATCAATAAGATCATCATGCACATTATCTCTTTCTTTCTCTATAAGGAAATTACCATACACATAATCTCTTTCTGTCTCTATAAGGAAATTACCATACACATAATCTCTTTCTGTCTCTATAAGGAAATTACCATACACATAATCTCTTTCTGTCTCTATTAGGAAATTACCATGTACCTCATGTGTCTTTCTATCTCTATAAGGAAAGGATCACACACCTAATGTGTCTTTCTATCTTTATAAGGAAAGGATCACACACCTAATGTGTTTTTCTATCTTTATAAGGAAAGGATCACACACCTAATGTGTCTTTCTATCTCTATAAGGAAAGGATCACACACCTAATGTGTCTTTCTATCTCTATAAGGAAAGGATCACACACCTAATGTGTCTTTCTATCTTTATAAGGAAAGGATCACACACCTAATGTGTCTTTCTATCTCTATAAGGAAGGAATCACACACCTAATTTGTATTTATGTTTTCCTATCACGGGAACTGCTTGAACACATTATAACAATCAAAATCCATTTCTTGTAAAACTAACCGACTTACAAACCACCAAAAACAATAAAGCGTTTAGCAGGAGCTCTTGGCCTCGAAGGTACGGGCGGGGGGAGACAGGTAGGGGTACGTGTTTTATAGAACACCACGATGTGGCTAGGGGATGGGTGTAAGAATGATTCAAACATCGCGCAGACCTCAGGCACAAACACAGCGAGAGAGCTTCATGGATTATGGATGAGACGTGTAGCCAAGCGAGTATGAATTTGAGTTTGGCAAGTGTGTCTCTGTGGAAGTACACACGTTCGGAAACACGTGTCTCGCATATACGCTCTCTACAAACGCTGCACACCACAGAAGTGCGTAGACACGAAACTGACATAGGTACACAAACACACAAGCGCAAACAGCACACTGTGTTGTTGCCATGGGTGATGAATATATCTCTCTCTCTATCTCTCTCTATCTCTCTCTCTCTATCTCTCTCACTCTCATCCATTTGGAATATGTTTCGTTAGTTGGTGTGTCTTCTTCTTCTTCTTCTTCTTCTTCTTCTCTCTCCTTCTGCCTCCTCCTTCTCCCTCCTCCTTCTCCCTCCTTCTTCTTCCTACTCCTTCTTCCTCCTCCTCCTTCCTCTTCCTCCTGCTCCTTCTTCCTCCTGCTCCTTCTTCCTCGTCCTCCTTCTCCTCTTTCCTCTTCAACTTCCTCCTCTCTTCCTCTTCTTCCTCCTCCTCCTTCCTCTTCTTCTTGGGAGGAAGATTAAGGTCTGGTCAGGCAAAACATACTGGCCAAGATCATCACCTCAGCTTCCTAGTAACTCTCCCTGGAAACAGGTTGTTTTCATAGCAGCCTGGTTAACGACGTGATCGACGTGATCCGCCTAGTAGTTGAGCAACACGCAGATGAAGCCAATCATAGCATAACCGCCTTGAGGACCGAGGTCCACCTGTTTGAGGAAAACTACTGCAACCAGCTGCTTAACGTTCTTTTTTAGAGAACACAAAAGAGTAAACATACGTATTAGGAGCATGCTACAAAACTACTTCTTCTTCTTCGGTGTTCGTCATGAAAAAAGACGTTGTTTTGTAGTTTACAGCTAAACTGCGATATCTGCGCCTTTCGGACCGACACATCCAATTTCAGAACGTTATTTTTGGGGACCGGGTTTGCATTCCCTCTTCGATCCCTAATCTCGTAGCCAGGCTGCATGGTTGCAGTCTGTGTCCAGTGTTGCCACTTGAGGCGGAATATGGTCTTGATCAGTTATCGGTCACTGACCATGAAGAGATAAGCCACTCGCCTCTCAAAGAGATGAACGGAAACGGTTGCAGATCGAATCTCGCAGGTTTCAAGCGATTCCTGGTCTCAAAGCAGGTATGACCAGAATGCCTGCATCCAGAGTCACTTCCAGTCGTCTTGACTTTTGTCTTGCCACTGGTCCGAGGTAGCTTGGGGCCAGAGAGTGAGGCTGATGACTAGCGCAGTTTCTTTCTCACTATAATCCAAATACAGTGCAAGTTAGATCATTTAAACAACGCCGTTTGATGATGTTGACATCTTCGCTTGCGATGGGCTTCTAACTAAACAGCGAGTCTTCCAGCTCTAGATGTTGTTAGATCATTCCTTGTTGCATCTTCAGCCCCCAGGCGATTGACTAGAAGGTGACTGAAGAGTCAGTTGTTGGCATACACAGATCTTGCACGGTGTAGACATGGAATGTCTACTTCATGGAAAGATTTTATTTCACGGACTTTTCTAGCCTGTCTCCGCTGTCAGCTACTACCTGAACGGCACACAAAAAATACAAAGGCAAAGGCCGCCGTCCATCGAAGACGATAATGGCATAATTAATTTTGCTAGCGGTATTTTTTGTAAGGATTAATTCGCTACTTTTTTTTCTCACTCTCTCGTCTCGAGCCGCCCGACCCCAGTGGCAAGTCAAGGACAAGGCTAGAGGGCTACTACAAGATGCAGTGGACTCCGCATTAAGCACCCGTGAAAAAGTCGGCGGAATCCGGAGTCGGACCCACAACACCTGATCACGAGGCCGACGGCTTAACTACTTCGCGACGGAATCCCCACACCACATGAACATACTAACACAGACCAGATATTAATGCACATGTAAACGCATACATAAGCACACACAACATACACAGGTCAGATGAACACACACGTAAACACACAACACATGAACAACGCCCAAAAGATGTTTGTGATTGTCCACAATGAGTAGGTTTACTCTTGTGTGCGCCCTGAAAGGACATTAAGTGGCGCGTTGCTGAAGCTTTCTTCACATCCAGAGCGTGCGGATGAAGGTGGTCCTGTCCTATAGATGGTTGAGCTATGCTTGGCTTCATCTGCGTGTCGCTTGCTACTACCGGGAGCACGTCGCTCTCACCCCGTTAGTCAGTCATTAAAACAGCCCGTGTCCAGGGACGCCGAGGTGAGAATCTTGGCCAGTATATTTTGTCTGACTTTTAACATGTCTGTGGAGCTGCGCAGCGCAGAGATTGGCGCACTGGTTTCGCATCTGAGTGGTCCTGGGTTCATTCCCTAGTTGAGACGGTAATGTTTTTTTTCAGACCGCAATGGCTCCCGGGTCGACCCAGCTTTAAATGGGTACCGGTTCAGTCCGGGAAGTAAAAGCGGCGAGAGAGAGGAGATGGCTACCGACCTCATATAGCCGAGCCTTTGAAATGTGAGATCGCTAACACCTCACACCGCTACGGCAGTGATGCAATGTGATACTTGACTTGACGACTTGACATGTCTGATCAGTATGGTGTGGCTGATAAGATGTTAGTCTCCCTACCCGCTCACATTATATAACTGCACACAAATACGCCAGCTATCAGCACATATAACGTGAATGTATAGTTCTTCTTTACTATACCATGCCCTATTACAATGCTGAAACATAACGGAAATAACTGCAGACTGAAGCCCATCTCCCCAGAATAGTTCCTAGATCCGGCCACGTGCGATTACGTAGCACACAAGCAGACACCAGAACATATCCTGCAGGGCTGCCCCACTCATACAGACCAAAGAGAACCAGTGTGGGCCGGATGTGCGTCCGTGCTCGAGAATCTGCAGGCGGACCGGCCAAGACCGGAAACACTCTCCTCCGTGAACCACACCGTGTTGGAGGCGTAGCATCAGTTGATAGAAGACGAAAAGGAAGAAAAAGAAGAAAAAGAAGAAGAAGAAGAAGAAGAAGAAGATTAAGAAAAATAGAAGTGACGGATACGGGACTTATTCCAACAACAACACAAACTATAACAAAAACCTTCACTACAACAACCAAACATCAACCACATCAATAACAACAACAAAGAAAATGCCAACCTCAACAACAACCAAACAAAAATAAGAAAAAAACCATAAACATAAACCACGCATTGACACACACCCCACATAAACATACATCTCCACACAAACACATAAACATACACCACATATAAACATACACCTCATATAAACTTACACCCCATATAAACATTCACCACAAACAAACACATAAACATACACCTCAAATAAACATACACCTTACAATACACCCCCAATAATACACCCCCTACGTCAACACATTCCACATAAACATACCCAATCCCCACATAAACACCCTCACCCCCCCCCCCCCCACATAAACACATCCGCCCCCAAACAAACACTCCTCATAAACACCCCTCATAAACAAACACCTTTCATAAACACACACGCCTCTTATAAACACCCCATAAACATACACTCTCAAATAAACACACACACCAAATAAACACACACCCCATATAAAACACATGCTCCTCATAAACACACACCCTCCAAAAACACACACACCCCACAAAAACACCACACACCCCACAAAAACACCTTCCCCCATAAACACACACTCCACACAAAAAACACCACACACCATACAAAAAACACAAACCACCCCCCCCCCCCTTTCCAATTAACACACACCCCTCATATCCACCCACCTTTTAATAATACATACTCCTCGTGAACACACCCCCATAAACACACATCCCTCATAAACACACACACCCAATAAACACACATCCCACAAAAAACACAACCCCCATAAACACATACCCCAATAAACACTTACCCTCCATAAACACTTACCCCTCATATCTGCACACATCTCAATAATACATACTCCTCATAAACACACACCCCCATAAACACACATCTCTCATAAACATACATACCAAATAAACACCCCCCCCCCCCCGCCCCACACACACACAACCCCCATAAACACATAGCCCACAGAAACACATACCCCCCACCCCCCAAAAAAACACATACCCTCCATAAACACATATCCTACATAAACACATACCCCACATAAACATACACCTCTCATAAACACATACCCCCATAAACACACACCACCTAAACACAGCACCATAAACACACACCCCACATACACCCCCAACATAAATACACACCATCATAAACACACACCCTACATACACACACCCTCATAAACACACATCACCATAAACACACACCCTACATACACACACCCTACATACACATAAGTAACATAAACACACATCACCATAAACACATACCCCACATACACACACCCAACATAAACAAACATTACCATAAACACACACTCCACATAAACACACACCCCACATAAACACACACCCAACATAAACACACATCACCATAAACACACACCCCACATAAACACACACCCCACATAAACACATACCCCCGTAAACACATACACAAACATCATCAGACTTATAAATTTAGAGAAACCCCAATAACGATATGAAAGCAGAACGGATCGTGATTATACGTCCATCTAAGAGGATAAAGATACGGAAACCGCGCTTAATCGAATGCGCACGCACGCAAACAAACAAACAAACAAACAAAATAACAAACAAACACGCACGCACACACGCACGCACGCGCACACACACACACACACACACACACACGCACGCACGCACTCACGCACGCACACACAAGCGCCCACTGGATAATAACACTTGACCGCTTTCTCAAACGCAAAAAGCCAAATCTAGATAACAGAAACAAATAAAAAAACATTTTATAACACTGTTTTCCATTTTTACTTCCATATCTACTTTTAAAGTTCATAGTTTTTTTTCCTTCAAATTTTGCATTCAGCAAAATCTTGCTGGTCTGTAACTTTTTTTTGTATCCCTGTGATTCTGCTAAATTGCTAGCGTGGCCAGATTTTTTTTAGTTAATATGTTAAACTTTTTTTTTACTCCTTTACTGTCGTTACATTTGACATTCGTTTTCACTGAATGAAGGAGAGGATGCTGAAGATGGGATGGATCCAAACATCCACAGTTCTACAATGTTGTAGACGTAATAATGTGGCTCGGGTAGTTGTAGGGAGGATAGTTATAGCTTGAATAGTTATAGTTATGGCTCAGATAGGTGTGGTTGTTGGGAAAGTTGTAGTTGTTGGAAAAGTTGTAGTTGTTGTTAGCATAGTTGTAGTTCTTGGGATAGTTGTAGTTCTTGGGATAGTTGTAGTTTTTGGGATAGTTGTAGTTCTTGGGATAGTTGTAGTTGTTGGGATAGTTGTACTTGTTGGGAAAGTTGTAGTTGTTCTTATGATAGTTGTAGGTGTTCTTGGGATAGTTGTTATTGTTGTTAGGATAGTTGTAGTTGTTGTTAGGATAGTTGTAGTTGTGAGGATAGTTGTAGGGAGAACAGTTAGAGCTTGAATAGTTGTAGTTGTCGCTGAGACAGTTGTAGATGTGACTGAGATAGTTGTAGTTGTTGGAAAAGTTGTAGTTGTTGGAAAGGTTGTAGTTGTTGGAAAAGTTGTAGTTGTTGGAAAAGTTGTAGTGGTTGGAAAAGTTGTAGTTGTTGTTAGGATAGTTGTAGTTGTTGTTAGGATAGTTGTAGTTGTTGTTAGGATAGTTGTAGTTGTTGTTAGGATAGTTGTAGTTGTTGTTAGGATAGTTGTAGTTGTTGTTAAGATAGTTGTAGTTGTTGTTAGGATAGTTGTAGTTGTTGTTAGGATAGTTGTAGTTGTTGTTAGGATAGTTGTAGTTGTTAGGATAGTTGTAGTTGTTGTTAGGATAGTTGTAGTTGTTGTTAGGATAATTGTAGTTGTTAGGATAGTTGTAGTTGTTGTTAGGATAGTTGTAGTTGTTGTTAGGATAGTTGTAGTTGTTAGGATAGTTGTAGTTGTTAGGATAGTTGTAGTTGTTAGGATAGTTGTAGTTGTTAGGATAGTTGTAGTTGTTAGGATAGTTGTAGTTGTTAGGATAGTTGTAGTTGTTGGGAAAGTTGTAGTTGTTGTTAAGATAGTTGTAGTTGTTGTTAGGATAGTTGTAGTTGTTAGGATAGTTGTAGTTGTTGTTAGGATAGTTGTAGTTGTTGTTAGGATAGTTGTAGTTGTTGTTAGGATAGTTGTAGTTGTTGTTAGGATAATTGTAGTTGTTAGGATAGTTGTAGTTGTTGTTAGGATAGTTGTAGTTGTTAGGATAGTTGTAGTTGTTGGGAAAGTTGTAGTTGTTGTTAAGATAGTTGTAGTTGTTGTTAGGATAGTTGTAGTTGTTAGGATAGTTGTAGTTGTTGTTAGGATAGTTGTAGTTGTTAGGATAGTTGTAGTTGTTGTTAGGATAGTTGTAGTTGTTGGAAAAGTTGTAGTTGTTGTTAAGATAGTTGTAGTAGTTGTTAGGATAGTTGTAGTTGTTAGGATAGTTGTAGTTGTTGTTAGGATAGTTGTAGTTGTTAGGATAGTTGTAGTTGTTGTTAGGATAGTTGTAGTTGTTAGGATAGTTGTAGTTGTTGTTAGGATAGTTGTAGTTGTTGTTAAGATAGTTGTAGTTGTTGTTAGGATAGTTGTAGTAGTTGTTAGGATAGTTGTAGTTGTTGTTAGGATAGTTGTAGTTGTTGTTAGGATAGTTGTAGTTGTTGTTAAGATAGTTGTAGTTGTTGTTAGGATAGTTGTAGTTGTTGTTAAGATAGTTGTAGTTGTTGTTAGGATAGTTGTAGTAGTTGTTAGGATAGTTGTAGTTGTTGTTAGGATAGTTGTAGTTGTTGTTAGGATAGTTGTAGTTGTTAGGATAGTTGTAGTTGTTGTTAGGATAGTTGTAGTTGTTAGGATAGTTGTAGTTGTTGTTATGATAGTTGTAGTTGTTAGGATAGTTGTAGTTGTTAGGATAGTTGTAGTTGTTAGGATAGTTGTAGTTGTTGGAAAAGTTGTAGTTGTTGTTAAGATAGTTGTAGTTGTTGTTAGGATAGTTGTAGTTGTTGTTAGGATAGTTGTAGTTGTTGTTAAGATAGTTGTAGTTGTTGGGAAAGTTGTAGTTGTTGTTAAGATAGTTGTAGTTGTTGTTAGGATAGTTGTAGTTGCTGTTAGGATAGTTGTAGTTGTTGTTAGGATAGTTGTAGTTGTTGGGAAAGTTGTAGTTGTTGTTAAGATAGTTGTAGTTGTTGTTAGGATAGTTGTAGTTGTTGTTAAGATAGTTGTAGTTGTTGTTAGGATAGTTGTAGTTGTTAGGATAGTTGTAGTTGTTGTTAGGATAGTTGTAGTTGTTGTTAGGATAGTTGTAGTTGTTGTTAAGATAGTTGTAGTTGTTGTTAGGATAGTTGTAGTAGTTGTTAGGATAGTTGTAGTTGTTGTTAGGATAGTTGTAGTTGTTGTTAGGATAGTTGTAGTTGTTAGGATAGTTGTAGTTGTTGTTAGGATAGTTGTAGTTGTTGTTAGGATAGTTGTAGTTGTTGTTAGGATAGTTGTAGTTGTTGTTAGGATAGTTGTAGTTGTTGTTAGGATAGTTGTAGTTGTTAGGATAGTTGTAGTTGTTGGAAAAGTTGTAGTTGTTGTTAAGATAGTTGTAGTTGTTGTTAGGATAGTTGTAGTTGTTGTTAAGATAGTTGTAGTTGTTGTTAGGATAGTTGTAGTTGTTAGGATAGTTGTAGTTGTTGTTAGGATAGTTGTAGTTGTTGTTAGGATAGTTGTAGTTGTTAGGATAGTTGTAGTTGTTGTTAAGATAGTTGTAGTTGTTGTTAGGATAGTTGTAGTTGTTGTTAGGATAGTTGTAGTTGTTGGAAAAGTTGTAGTTGTTGTTAAGATAGTTGTAGTTGTTGTTAGGATAGTTGTAGTTGTTAGGATAGTTGTAGTTGTTGTTAGGATAGTTGTAGTTGTTGGAAAAGTTGTAGTTGTTGTTAAGATAGTTGTAGTTGTTGTTAGGATAGTTGTAGTTGTTAGGATAGTTGTAGTTGTTGTTAGGATAGTTGTAGTTGTTGTTAAGATAGTTGTAGTTGTTGTTAGGATAGTTGTAGTTGTTAGGATAGTTGTAGTTGTTGTTAGGATAGTTGTAGTTATCATGAGGATAGTTGTTATCGGCGTGAGGATAGTTGGCGTTCTTGGAAACCCATAGTTGTCAGAAATGTTGTAATTGCCATAGTTGTAATTGTGAGAAATGTGTCAATATCACAGCTGAGTTACTACTCGGATAGTTGCCAACACCAACAAATTCTTCAAGATAACCTACATTCTGTAGCTGACCTGAATGTCTCAGATATTAACCACCACACAAGAGACGTAAGCCCTTGGGCCAATTCTCAGAGGAATAGCTTGACAGTTTCCACATAAACGGCGTAGAAAGAAAATTTCCCGACTATTATTTCAAAAACAGTTCCACCACTTGCAAAAGCAGATGGTTGGAGCAGCGGTCGATATGACTGGTAGTAGACCCAGAGCTCTAGAGGAATAGAGAAAAATAACAACTTTGCGTATTATGTATATATATAAACTTGGAACAGAGTAAATCTGTGAACAGTAATTATGAAATACTATTCATTTATTTATTTATTCATTCATTTATTCATTCGAGTGCCGTACCGACTGGATTAGGCTATCATGCATCTTCGTAACTTCTTGTTCGTGAGCCGAAGCGTGACTACAAAGGAATATACAGAGGTTGTTTTTCATTCATTTATTCATTCGAGTGCCGTACCGACTGGATTAGGCTATCATGCATCTTCGTAACTTCTTGTTCGTGAGCCGAAGCGTGACTACAAAGGAATATACAGAGGTTTATTTATTCATTCATTTATTCATTCGAGTGCCGTACCGACTGGATTAGGCTATCATGCATCTTCGTAACCTCTTGTTCGTGAGCCGAAGCGTGACTACAAAGGAATATACAGAGGTTTATTTATTCATTCATTTATTCATTCGAGTGCCGTACCGACTGGATTAGGCTATCATGCATCTTCGTAACTTCTTGTTCGTGAGCCGAAGCGTGACTACAAAGGAATATACAGAGGTTGTTTTTCATTCATTTATTCATTCGAGTGCCGTACCGACTGGATTAGGCTATCATGCATCTTCGTAACTTCTTGTTCGTGAGCCGAAGCGTGACTACAAAGGAATATACAGAGGTTGTTTTTCATTGCCTTCCGACGGTTTGAATGAGGGTTTGTGCTTTAGCCTTCAACACTTCTAATGCCTACACAGCTAGGATGTATATAGTTTTACTGCCTCCACAGCTAGGATGTATATAGTTTTACTGCCTCCACAGCTAAGATGTATATAGTTTTACTGCCTCCACAGCTAGGATGCATATAGTTTTACTGCCTCCCCAGCTAGGATGTATATAGTTTTACTGCCTCCACAGCTAGGATGCATATAGTTTTACTGCCTCCACAGCTAGGATGTATATAGTTTTACTGCCTCCACAGCTAGGATGCATATAGTTTTACTGCCTCCACAGCTAGGATGCATATAGTTTTACTGCCTCCACAGCTAGGATGTATATAGTTTTACTGCCTCCACAGCTAGGATGTATATAGTTTTACTGCCTCCACAGCAAGGATGTATATAGTTTTACTGCCTCCACAGCTAGGATGTATATAGTTTTACTGCCTCCACAGCTAGGATGTATATAGTTTTACTGCCTCCACAGCTATGATGTATATAGTTTTACTGCCTCCACAGCTAGGATGTATATAGTTTTACTGCCTCCGCAGCTAGGATGTATATAGTTTTACTGCCTCCACAGCTAAGATGTATATAGTTTTACTGCCTCCACAGCTAGGATGCATATAGTTTTACTGCCTCCCCAGCTAGGATGCATATAGTTTTACTGCCTCCCCAGCTAGGATGTATATAGTTTTACTGCCTCCACAGCTAGGATGTATATAGTTTTACTGCCTCCACAGCTAGGATGTATATAGTTTTACTGCCTCCACAGCTAGGATGAATATAGTTTTACTGCCTCCACAGCTAGGATGTATATAGTTTTACTGTCTCCACAGCTAGGATGTATATAGTTTTACTGCCTCCACAGCTAGGATGTATATAGTTTTACTGCCTCCACAGCTAGGATGTATATAGTTTTACTGCCTCCACAGCTATGATGTATATAGTTTTACTGCCTCCACAGCTAGGATGTATATAGTTTTACTGCCTCCGCAGCTAGGAAGTATATAGTTTTACTGCCTCCGCAGCTAGGATGTATATAGTTTTACTGCCTCCACAGCTAGGATGCATATAGTTTTACTGCCTCCACAGCTAGGATGCATATAGTTTTACTGCCTCCACAGCTAGGATGCATATAGTTTTACTGCCTCCCCAGCTAGGATGTATATAGTTTTACTGCCTCCACAGCTAGGATGTATATAGTTTTACTGCCTCCACAGCTAGGATGCATATAGTTTTACTGCCTCCACAGCTAGGATGCATATAGTTTTACTGCCTCCACAGCTAGGATGCATATAGTTTTACTGCCTCCACAGCTAGGATGCATATAGTTTTACTGCCTCCACAGCTAGGATGTATATAGTTTTACTGCCTCCACAGCTAGGATGTATATAGTTTTATTATCAGAATTGGTCTTCTAATCGAGTTTTCTTCTCAGGATAACAAGCCCCAACCGTCCGGATTATATAGTGTGTGTCCCACTCGCTTCCGGTCTTCGGTCTGCCCTAAGAACTTTTAAACCAATGAACTAATTCAATAAAATTTGACAAGGACATACCTTGGTGTGTGAGAAACATAATGAGCTGATATTAAGTGTTGCAAGTGGTTACCATTGGCATCAAGGTTTGCCTGCACACGGAAAGTTACAGAAGATATTCCCCAACGCATCAGGAGTTACAGACTTAGTTTCACCAACGCATCAGGAGTTACAGACTTAGTTTCACAAACGCATCAAGAGTTACATACTCAGTTTCACCAAAGCATCAGGAGTCACAGACTCCGTTTCACCAAAGCATCAAGAGTCACAGACTCAGTTTCCAGCCGATTGGCTTCTTGCAGTTTCATGAGATTCCTTGGCTTGCTGAGAAACACTTTCCCATTCAGCCCATCCAGCAGTAAGAAATCAGGTACGATAAGATCAGATGACCTTGGTGGCCAAAGTCCCTTAGAAATGACTCCATCTTCAAAGAAGGAATGAATTTCATCCATGCTGACATTTTTGGTGTGGCATATAGCTCCATCCATTCTGCTGCAAATAGCCAGTCCATAGTTCCTCCTCTTACAACTGGTTCACAGTATATAAAGGTCAAATTACGTTCATTGGTTTAAAAGTTGTAGGGAAAAACCAGGGGCCGGCGTGAGAAAGCGATTGTATATGTATGTATGTATGTCGCGCTCGCGCTCGCGCGACACACACACACACACACACACGCACGCACACACATACACACACACACACACACACACACGCGCGCGCGCACGCATGCACGCGCTTCATGCACTATTGCAACCATTAATATGAGCTCATTATGTTTCTCACACTCCAAGGCATGTAACTGTCGTTGTTGGTGTTGGTGTTGTTGTTGTTGTTGTTGTTGCTGCTGAATGCCAACAATCAGTAGGTTAACTCTTCTATGCGCCCCGAAAAGGACGTTTAGTGGCAGGTTGTAGCTTTCCGCACATCCCGAGATTGCTGATGAAAGTGGGCCGTGGTCCTCAAGGCGGCTGTGCTATGCTTGCCTCTTACGACATGCTCTCTGTGAGACAGTGGTACTATTCCTGTCCTTGTTATACACAAAGACGCCGGCAGAACACTAGGATCACATGAGGATTATCTATGCACAATCCACAAAAGGATTATATATGACCAGGAATCGAACTCGGAATCTACAAGAAGATTATTAGTAGCCAGGTACAGGGATCCACAAGAAGATTTATAGCCAGGTACAGTAATCCACAAGAAGGATTATTTGTAGCCAGGTACAGGGATCCACAAGAAGATTATTTGTAGCCAGGTACAGGAATCCACAAGAAGATTATTTGTAGCCAGGTACAGGAATCCACAAGCTGATTATTTGTAACCAGGTACAGGAATCCACAAGAAGATTATTTGTAACCAGGTACAGGAATCCACAAGAAGATTATTTGTAGCCAGGTACAGGAATCCACAAGCTGATTATTTGTAGCCTGGTACAGGAATCCACAAGAAGGATCCTTGGTAAAGGATAAGGCAGATAAGCGCGCAATAGCCGGAGGAAAGGGCGCGCTGACTCGCCATCCACAGAGCTATAAAGAAGCACGGACGCTCATCAAACAATCTACGAAAACGGCATTTAGAGACCAGCGCAAAGAATACATGCCAGAAAATGACAGCATAGACAAAATTGCCCTAGATGGGCAGACAAAGATCTTCAGACTCAGAACGGGACATTGGAGACTCAAGGCACACTACCACAGAACAGGTCTTAGAGACACTACTATGTGCGATTGCTTAACACCCTAACAAAAACCAGAACATATCCAGCAGGACTGCTCTACTTATACAGACCAAAAAGAGGCAGTCTGGCCCGGGGAAGCGACCATGTTCGAAAACTGCGGAGGCCCGGCGACGGCCTAAAACGTGAAGTCTCCTTGGCGAACCTCGTCGAGATATAAATATAGCATCAGTTAATCGAAGAAGGAGAAGAAGAGAAGATTAATTGATTAATATTGATTCCTAGCTGATGGATGATGGTTGATGGCTGATGGTTCATGTGTGATGGCTGATGGCTGGTGGTTGATGGGTGATGGTTGATGGGTGATGGTTGATGTGTGATGGCTGATGGGTGATGGTTGATGGTTGATGGTTGATGGGTGATGGTTGATGGGTGATGGTTGATGTGTGATGGCTGATGGTTGATGGGTGATGGTTGATGGTTGATGTGTGATTGTGATAGCTGATGGGTGATGGTTGATGGTTCATGTGTGATGGCTGATGGCTGATGGTTGATGGTTGATGGGTGATGGTTGATGTGTGATGGCTGATGGTTGATGGCTGATGGCTGATGGTTGATGGCTGATGGCTGATGGTTGATGGTTGATGGCTGATGGTTGATGGTTGATGGCTTATAACTGGTGAATCAGAAAGTGACCATCACTCCTGGTGATATGGTTCAGTGTAGCAGCAAACTCCCTCCACTCATACTGGCCTGTAATCGTTTTTCGTAGAGTTCAACAATTACTCGCTCGAAGTTAATAGATTACTTTCCACTTTCTCCTCAAGCAGTTAGCAAGTGATTGTTATTTCTGCATCTTAATTTATGTTTGCACATATATAGCATGCCATACATAGACATCACATACCATACATAGACATCACATACCATACACAGACATCACATACCATACACAGACATTGACATCACATACCATACATAGACATCACATAACATACATAGACATCACATAACATACACAGACATCACATGCCACAAACAGATATCACATACCACACACATAAACATCACATATCATACATAGACATCACATAACATACAAAGACATCACATATCATACATAGACATCACATACCATACACAGACATCACATACCATACACATACATTGACATCACATACCATACATAGACATCACATACCACACACAGACATCACATACCACACACACACACACACACACACACACACAGACATCACATACTATACATAGACATCACATACCACAGACATAGACATCACATACCACACACATAGACATCACATACCATACACAGATATCACATAACACACACACACACACATACATCACATACCACACACACACACACATACATAACATACCATACATAGACATCACATACCTCACACATAGACATCACATACCACACACATAGACATCACATACCCTACACAGACATCACATACCACACACAGACATCACATACCACACACACACACACAGACATTACATACCACACACACACACACACACACACACACACACACACACACAGACATCACACACCACACACTTGTCACGCACATACATCGCGTAAATACCACATATATACTATGATGATGTTGCAGATGTTTACTGTTGCCGTTGTTGACAACCCACAATGAGTATGTTTACTCTTTCGTACGTCCTCAAAATAAAAACCTTAAGTGACGAGTTGCAGTAGCTTTCCTCACATCCCGAGGGTGCAGATGAAGAAGGACAGTGAGCCCCCCACCCTCCCAACCAGGCTGTTGTGCTATGCTTTGCTTCATCTGCGTGTCGCTCACTACTATTGGGATCACGCCGATCTCCACATCGTTAGCTAAACTACCATGAAACAGTGTTGTCTGGGAGAGCAGTGTGTAAGTCAGGTGGGGTATTGGCCAGTATATTTCCCCTCACCATAACTAACATTGTCTGATTATTATGTTTTGCCTGAACAGACATGAATCACCTCTCCCCAGATGTACTCATATAGCCAAGGCGATGACAAATCTAGACCACCAGCTTGCCATGACGTCTCGATATTTCGATGTGGCGTCTAACATTTCAAGACCATTATCGTATTTACGGGGCCTAATTTTAATCCTATAGCCTATATCCAAAACATTTTCTAAGGGACACATACATTTTTCGGTTCAATGACTATCAAAGTCAGATTTCTGTGCCGTGTTACGCAGCAGCTGTTCCCGCTACTCGGCGAATCAACTTATCAAGATCAATCGATTTTTAGCATCTCACTACTTAATATGTCCTTTTCACAAAACTAAGTGTTGATGATATCTGTTAAAAATTAAATGAAATCTGTGCATGTACAATCGATCGACTCGAGCAATCGATTTTGATCGAGCTTTAGCGCGAGAAATGTATACCATAATCCGCTTCTCTGATTAACAAAGGTGATAGATTCTGTCAGGCGATAAACAATTGTATTTATTTTATGCATTATTATTATTTATATTATTATTATTATATAGATGTTCAGTTCTCGTATAACATACAGTAATATAAAATAGGCTACATTGCGCATGTGCCAAACATTACACAATTACAATACTAAGTGTACATTATTGAAAGTGCTCAAACCATTATACCACGGAGCAAAATGCATCTTGTGAGAAAAAAAATGTGCATCCTCGATGAAAGAGGACAATGTCTATGGCCTTATGATGTGCGCCTTTGAATGGATTTGACCCTGCCAAGGCCGTAGACCAATGGTACTTGGCCGGTAAAACCACGTGACATGTTAATGGTTTGTCTACGAGACGTGTTCAAATAAAAACGGATCAAATTGCACCAAGTGAACATACATACGATGCGCATGAAGACGTCACTTCTGATGTAAACAGCACATATCAACCGTCAAGTTTGCATAATTTAGTTTCTCCGACTCATAGTTTTCTCAACAGACCGTAGAAAACATAGGAATCCGTTGATCAGTGAGTGGTGATTCGGTTTCTAATAGCTGAAGGATGTCTATCATTTGACATCCATCGCAGAATGTAGACAGTGTATGGTGACAAAAGTGTGCCGAACGTAAGCTCCGGCGACGGTCCACCCGAAATGCCGCATAATTTTTGGCGATGGCATCTTCTGACGCAATAATATGCGCCTGACCTTGTCTCGGAAGATCTTTCATTAACTTACATTCTTCTTTAAACATCGTTGACCAGTTCTTCGCTGTTGTCTTCGACACACTTTTGTCACCATACACTGCCTGCATTCTGTGATGAATGTCAACTGGTCGACATCCTTCTTTTGTTAAAAACCGAATCACCGCTCGCTGATCAACTCTGGACAGATTTCGTATCACACCCGCTATGTTTTCAACGGTCTGCTGAGGAAACTATAAGTTAGAGGATAATTTAATTTTCCAAACTTGACCGTTGGTATGTGCTGTTTACACCAGAATTGACGTCATCATGCGCATCGCACGTATGTTTGCCATAGGTGCAGTTAGGTCCGGTTTCATTTGAACACGCCTCGTAGTAATGCATAAAGTGAGGCCTACTGTGTTGTGGGTGTGGTTTACAGTCGCAAGCCTAGTTAGATTTATTTCCCCTTGTGCCGTTCAGTGGTGGGTGGACGCTTAAGCCGTTTGTCCTGCGCCAAGTGTGTTGCGTCGGTCAATGTGAGCTAGTGTCGTTGCACAATCACTTTAATATAATGTTTGCTTCTCTCGCGGTCGCCCCGTTGTTACCCTTTAGCCAGATCTACCAGCGTTGTGAGCCATCAGTGGAAGTCGATGAGGGTGCATTCTCATGAAATGATCAAACAAAGTTATTTTATGCCCGGAAATGTATTCGGCACAAGACGTAGTGCCGACCACGCAACGAATGTCGTGGTTCCGTATTTTGTCTCTCCTGGTAATCCCTATGACCTTCCCCAAACACATAATTAAAACGTCGAAATGCTGCTCTGACGTGACCTGGACGAAGTCCATGTTTGGCACGGGTAGCACAGAGTCAGCGTAAATATACTATTTATCAGCTGTTGCTTTGTTGCCAAACTAATGCTCGGGTGTCAGTGGGGACAGCTGATAAGTCAGAGCAGATTCTTTCTGACACCTAGTCTGCATTTCCCTGTCGATCCTACCGCCCGTCAAAGAAAAACTGCCCAAATAAGTGTGTCTGTTGAAGAGCACTTTCATTTATACAGTGTGACGGCATGGTGTAGTGGTTAAGTGATACGGCTCAAAACCAGACGGTGCTGTGTTCGATCCCCATCACAGAATCGCCCGTTGCCCCGGGAAAGCAAACCCTTAGAAAATACAGGAGGAAGCAGACCCTTACATAAAATGCACGCTGAAGTCGGATGCACTGGGCCGACAGGTGCAAAAAATAAAAACGCACACCGTCTTGGGGATTACAGAAATAAGGCGAACAAAACAAAACAATAACAAAATTTTAATTTACAAAATATTTTAAAATTAATACTCATCTTGAGTGGCCCAGGTGTTAACTTAACGTCTTTAACTTAACTTAACGTCTTTATACTGGTTTAGAAGACCCTGTAGAGTCTGTATACAACCAGTTACATTTACATCACCTTGCTCTAAAAGCTATGCGCATCCAGTTTATTCTTAAATGCATTAACTGTCCCTGCCTCCACAACCTCCCCTGGCAATGCATTCCAAGCAGACACCACTCTCTGACTAAAAAAATATTTCCTAAGATCTAACCTGGACCTCTCTTTAGTCAGCTTGTAGCTATGCCCTCGTGTTATTATAGGTGGCTGTATTTAAAAAAAAAACTTGTTATAGTCTTATTTATCGATTCCTCTGATCATCTTATAAACCTGTATTGTCACCACGAATTCTTCTCTCTTCGAGACACTGTAGGCCGGTTATTCTGAGTCGTTCTTCATAACTGTAATTCTGGAATCCCACTATCATCTCACCGGGTTGCTTCTCTTCGGGGATACTCGACAGACAGTCCATTCTCTTCCCTTTGATATCACGAGGCCTCTAAGACAGCCTGTGTTCTGCTAGTCATATTTTTCATATTGTATTTAGCTCCGGTAGTCGATAATAAAAGTTAGAAGGTTAAAGGCCAGGGCCCGACTTTATCGCCTCCGGTCTCCCCATATGGCTCAGATCCTTCTCAGCAGACAGGTATCTCCGCCTGCCGAGAACATCGCACAAAGCACGAACTCCATAGCTCAGCGATGAAACCAGGGATCCCTCCAGAGATGAACCCATGGATCCCTCCATAGATTAACCCAGGGATCCCTCCAGAGATGAACCCATGGATCCCTCCAGAGATGAACCCAGGGATATCCGAAACAAATTAAATCATGACCTGACCGTCACATATCGAATTCGAACCCCGTGCATGTTCTGGTTTTTTCATAGCATTTCCGCTTCTCCCAGTCAATCCAGCTGTAAATAGGTACCGGATAAGGTCAGAGAAAAATTTTGGAGCAGCTGTGATGTTGTTAACAATTTAAGCAATGGAGGAACCTGAGTGCAATAAATCAACTGGGGACCGAACTCGATCGCTCAGTTGAGTAGCCAATGCACTATCCACTGCACTGCCCCGGCTCCGTCTTTACTCTTACTTATATCATTTATAAGGAATCTCAAAAATAAGTAGGTGTTATTTTGAAAATGGGGCGGAAGACTAACGTTTGGTCAGGCACAACATACTGATTGGCGAGTGCCTTAACCTCTTGACTACAGCGACCCCCTATCATCCACATACACCAAATATATCCCCCCCCCCACAGATACCACCCCCCTACAGATACCCCCCCCCCACATATACCCCTCTCCCCCCCCTACCCAAAAAAAACCATATCATCGCATGTAAAAAATCTATGTATCTTCTTATTTGTATAACAACATATTAAATACATGGTAGCGTGTTTTGGTTGTTGGTATGTGTGCTGTGTTTTCACTGTTTGTATATGTGTCTCAATTTAGCAACGTTTGAGCCTGTTTATATTTGAAGTTCCATCAATGTTTTATTTAGAAAATAAAACGTGCGATAAGGAAATATGTAAACAGGTGGTTAACGATTCGCAGGTTTACTGTAATGGATTTCTGAAGTTGCTAAGCGGAAATTGCTGTAATGTTCGTTCATTGTAAACGAGAAATCGATAACGAATTGAAGCTGTTAGTCTTGGCTCATGCGCGCAGAAAAACCAAACTGGGCGGTATTAGAAAATCAATATTTATTAGCGCGTCTGTCTTTTGTCATTGTTTCTATCTGTTTGTCTGTCTCTCGCTTAAACAGTTGGATGGATCAAATAATGGTTCTGTGAACGGAACTGATAGCCTAGTCATTAGAGTCAGCGGCAGGTACCGGTGCAGCGTACTGATACGGACCAGCGCCTTACGCTTTCGATCTGGACCAGGAGTTGGGATGTGCTACTGCCAACGAAGTGGGGATTGGCCCAGTGATTCGCTTTATAGTGTGCCTGCTGCTGAGAATTTAGCATTACACTACATACAGGAGAGCCCAGGTATAAAATGTCCAGTAAGCATTGGTAAATAAGATGGGTCACTTACCGAGTGCTTCTGATTAGTTTTACAGTAGAGTACTAGCTGTAAACGACAGAAGTACGGGGTTCAACTCCCCTACAGAGAGAGGGACTCCCTTTGCGCTTTTATCTTTGACCTTTGTTACCAGATATCACCTGTCGTGTTGCGACGATCTTCGATGTGGTAGGGAATGCTAGATGTGCCGTCACTACGGATTAGCTGGCATGACTGACTTAAGAATGATGAGTTGGCCGACACAGATGTGTGTGCTACGTCCCTGGTACACCAACTCACCGGATTGCTTCTCTTCGGGGATACTCGGCAGACAGTCCATTCTCTTCTCTTTGATATCACGATGCCTCTAAGACAGCCTGTATATAAACTTCCTGCTTTTGTCCAACAGGCTAAGATTGCCAAGAGTTACAGCTTCCAGCTAACTCTGGGAGATCGTATGGTCATCAAACATGAACCATTTGTCATCCCTTCCTCCTGCCCAACGCCATAACCTCGGCATCTTTCAAGGTTATTCTCGTACACTTTTGATCCTCATCTGTTCTGCGCCTCTTCTGGCGACCTCTTTTTCCCGTTCCAGGGACTGTGCCTTTGAGTTTCTTGTTTGTTAGTCCATGAGTTCGTATTATATGACCGAACAACTAGAGCTTGCGTGTTTTAACCACTCTGCATCTCCTTGATACTTCGCTCCAATTCAGCATTCTCCTCCTCCTTTCATCTTCGTCGTCCGTTCTCAATCTCCCGCTACCAAACCCTGAACGTTTTCAATCTCCCGCTACCAAGCGCTGAACGTTTTTAATCTCCCGCTACCAAGCCCTGAACGTTTTCAATCTCCCGCTACCAAGCCCTGAACGTTTTCAATCTCCCGCTACCAAGCCCTGAACGTTTTCAATCTCCCGCTACCAAGCGCTGAACGTTTTTAATCTCCCGCTACCAAGCCCTCATAAAGACTTCGCAAGTAGCAGAATTTTGCCGAGAAAACGAATTGCGTTGTGTGGTAATTTACAATTTCACTGTGATATTTGATATTTGCATTTTTCGGACCGACACATCCGACTTCAGCAGGTATTTTTTGGTAAAGAGTTAGCCTTCTGTATTCTATCCCTTCTCCTTAGCCCGTTTTCTCTGTTGCAACCCGTTATCCAGTATCCCCGCGTGGAGATGTAGAAGGGTCTTAGCAACTCTGGGTCGCTGGCTCTGACTCTAGCAGTCAGCTATGGGTCGCTGACCGCTGCAGCCCGGGGAGGCAGACTAACGTCTGGTCAGGCAAAGTATACTGATCAGACATGTTAGTCAGGGTCAGACAAAGTATACTGATCAGACATGTTAGTCAGGGTCAGGCAAAGTATACTGATCAGACATGTTAGTCAGGGTCAGGAAAAGTATTTTGATCAGACAAGTTAGTCAGGGTCAGGCAAAGTATAATGATCAGACATGTTAGTCAGGGTCAGGGAAAGTATACTGATCAGACATGTTAGTCAGGGTCAGGCAAAGTATACTGATCAGAGATGTTAGTCAGGGTCAGGCAAAGTATACTGATCAGACATGTTAGTCAGGGTCAGGCAAAGTATACTGATCAGACATGTTAGTCAGGGTCAGGCAAAACAAACTGGCCAAGACCCTCACCTCGGCTTCTTAGTAGCACTCCCTGGAAACGGGCTGTTTTCATGGAAGCCTTGCTAACGAGGTTAAGGATCGACGTGATCCCCGTAGTAGTGAATGACACACAGATGAAGCCAAACATAGCACAACCACCTGGAGGACAGCGGTCCACCTTCATCAGCACGCTCGGGATGTGAGGAAAGCTACTGCACCCTGCCTTGTCGTCATTTTCAGGGCCCACAAAAGAGTACCCAACTCACTGTGGGCATTCGCAAACAACAAAAACCGATGCAGCCCTGAACTTTCCAGCATCGTGTTCCCCAATTCAGGATTTAGCGTCCATTTCTTCCTCGCTTGTAGTTAAAAAGAGGATTCGTTTTTATTTCTGTTTGATCCTAGTTTCAATTGAGATGTTCGTGTCTTTCCACAATGATTACACCCACTGTTTTATTGATAAGAAATACGTACAAAAACATGTTTTAACGTTGTTTTATTGATCAAAATCAAGAACAAAACCACGTTAAAATGTTACCGTGAGACATCCAGAAAACAGACAAATTGAATAACAGATGTTAACTTTGTCTTGGTGGGTAATCTTATTTATGTTAAGTCTTATTTACGACGTGAAAACCTCTTATCTCCTCGTAAATACAAGGAGACATTTGACCTTTCTTGTCTTGGCTTGTTTGAGAGAGCTGAGAATACCCATTTTAAGCAATATGGCATGGAGTATTGGGCGCGTGCGTGCGTGCGTGCGTGCGTGTGTGTGTGTGTGTGCTTAGATATATATATCATCATCAACAGGTGCCCTGTCGATTGGCGTTGGAGATCTTAGAGCTCTGTCCAATTCTATAACGTGCCGTTTACCAACTCTGTTGATTGTCGCCAGTGCTATTCCGTTAACTGGACAACGATGTTTAAACGCCATGTTTTCAACGGTCTGCTGATGAAACTACGAGCGGGATGAGAATGCAATTTTGCAATCTTGACGGCTGGTATGTGCTGTTTACATCAGAAGTGACGTCATCATGCGCATCGTACGTATGTTCACTTGGTGCAGTTTGGTCCAGTTTCATTTGAACACGCCTTGTGTATCATATACTATATGTGTGTTTATGTGTATAGGTATGTGTATAGGTATGTGTGTCGGTATGTGTGTGACCAAATACCAACAGAGAAAAGCTTAGAGGATGTACAAACCAAAGCTGCATCTTCTCTAGGCTTAGTGAGCTGTAAAAAGAATGTCACCCACACACGTAGTACTAATAGTCAAATGCGAGTCCGAAAGTCAAACGAGGAAACACGAGACGTCCAACATTTAAAGGTCTACTTTACACATGCAGGACAAAAGAATAAGTTTTGGCAAGCTGGCATAAGCCTTGACAAAATTCCCAGAAAGCAGAGATGCGGTGGATAACATCACACAGTAGTAGTGATGAGAACCAGGAGATCGGCAGTCTAGCCCAAAATGGAGCGACGATGGTACAGGAACAATGCCTGGTAACTACGAAGAGGCAAAAAGCCGTAATAAAATGGCAATACTATATGATGTACTCAAACGTCTGTTGCATATGAACTTATAGTAATCTAACTTCATTTTCGATTTTCTCTTGTTTGTGCCTTTCATGTTATGAAGAAGTTTCTTGACAGGGCCCTAGTATGTGCTTGTGCCTTTCAGCGTCAGGTTATTAACAGGTTTCTTGACCGCGCCCTAGTATGTGCCTGTGCCTTTCAGCGTCAGGTTATTAACAGGTTTCTTGACCGCGCCCTAGTATGTGCCTGTGCCTTTCAGCGTCAGGTTATGAAGATGTTTCTTGACCTATTCCTAATATGTGCTTGTGCCTTTCAGTGTCAGGTAATGAAGAGGTTTCTTGACCTGGCCCTAGTATGTACTTGTGTCTTTCAGCGTCAGGTTATGAAGAGGTTTCTTGACCGGACTTTAGTATGTGCTTGTGTCTTTCAGCGTCAGGTTATGAAGAGGTTTCTTGACCGGACCCTAGTATGTGCTTGTGTCTTTCAGCGTCAGGTTATGAAGAGGTTTCTTGACTGGACCGTAGTTTGTGCTTGTGGCTTTCAACGCCAGATTATGAAGAGGTTTCTTGACCTAGTCCTAGTATTTGCTTCATACATGGGGAACTTTATTGCTTCTGTTATTTCTGCTATCCATCGTTTGCGTGGTCAGCACCTGACTTTGTATCCATTGTATCTGTATATAATTGCTTTCTGAGGGATACTATCTGGTGTTTGACGTGTCCCGTGACCAAACCATTTGGTTTGCTGTCTCTTGATGAGACCTAACACTGGTGTTGTACCTACCTGTCTCCTAATATCTTCGTTTTGATTATACACGTTCTTGTTATTCCAAGCATTCATTGCAGACATTTCATCTCTAGTGCTTCTATGTTTTTTTTTAAATCCTTGTTTTCTATTGTCCAATTCTGGCACTGTAACCACATAATCTGTTTACATGTATATCTCGTTCTTCTTCTTCTTCTTCTTCTTCTTCTTCTTCGTTTGTTCTATCAAACTCTGGCAACAAAAGCACTGAACAGGACATTGAAAATAGTAGGATGTAGTCCGGAGAACGGAATGCATTGTGTCGCTACTTTACAGCTTGACTGCGATATTTACACCTTTCGGTCCGACACATCCGTCTTCAGCATAACGTGTACATAACTTGTCTAATTGAGTTTTACATTACAAATAAACTACTACAGCACAGAACGGAATGACGTCACACAAACACGAGGTCGCCATGTAATCTTCTCACAGAATGTCAAGACAATAATGACCAGATATTTCTAGAAATGACTTCCCATGTCAGCAAAACAACGACATTAGTTCAGTGGCGTATCACAGTTTTTTTTTAGCTCCTCTGGGTAACTATGAAAAATGAGTCCCCGACGAACAATATATTGCTTATTGTGTAAATGTATCTTGAATTAATTTTCGAAGAAAATTTCGAAAAATATTTAGAATAACAACATCAACTATTGTAACCTATTCTTCCGCCTCTTATTCTTCTTCTAAGACTATTTTTTTCCTTTTTCTTTACATTTCTACTGCCTTTTCTTCTTCTTTTACTTTTCCTTCCTTTTCTTTTTCTTCGTTTTCTTCTTCTTCCTTTTCTGCTTTTTCTTGATTTTTTTTTTTTATTCATCGTTTTTTTCTTCTTTCTTCTTCCTCGTCTTCGTTTTTATGGTCTTTTTCTTTTTTGTGGTCTCTTCATTCTTTTTTATCTGTTGTTCTTCTCCTTTTTTTTGGTTGCCTCTTCTTTTTTCTTTTTCCTCTTCTTTGTCTTCGTTTTATTCTGTTTCATTTTCTTTAAGAATAAGTAGGGCAGTAGAATAAGGACTAAGAAGAAAGAAGAACAAATACAAAGAAGTAATAAGAAGGAAGAATAAAGAAAAGGAAGAAGACAAAGGAGAACTGAGGAAGAAGGAGATGAAGAAAAAATCGGAAAAAGAGACAGGAAGAAGGAGGAAAGAAGAAGGAAGACGAAAACAGATGAAGAAGAAGAAGGATGCAGTAGAATGAAGAAGAAAAAAGTGTAAAAGAAAAAGAAGAAACGATGAAGAAAAAGAAGAAATAGTGTAGGAGGAAGAAAAGAGGAAGAAGATGAGAACAAAGAAGTATATTATATTATTGTCTTTGCCAATAGGTTGTTCGCATAGTTTAGCTTACATCATCATGTTACCGTGACATATTTCGCAAATCTTGAAGAGGTTGAACGTGAAATACAAATATGGCTGAGACAGCACACTGGAGACTTCTATGTTGCAGGTTTTGGTGCAGTGATAAATCAATGGGGATGTTGGTGGGAATTATGTTGAGGAATAAAAGAAAAAGAAAGTACAGTAATAACCGGTTTTGAGGTTCGTATCTCGTTCAGGTATTTTTAACAAGCGCGTGTGAAAGAAGAAGTAAATAAGTTGAAGGAGGAGGAAGAAGAAGGAGGAGAAGAAGGAGAAGAAGAAGATGGAGGAGAAGAAGGAGAAGAAGAAGATGAAGAAGAAGAAGAAGAAGAAGAAGAAGAAGAAGAAGAAGAAGAAGAAGAAGAAGAAGAAGAAGAACAACAACAACAACAACAACAACAACAAGAAGGAGAAGAAGAAGATGAAGAAGAAGAAGAAGAAGAAGAAGAAGAAGAAGAAGAAGAAGAAGAAGAAGAAGAAGAAGAAGGAAAACAACGCAATATCAACGTTCGTAAGGAAATCTGAAATGAAATATAACATCCGGCTGCTGTCGACCCAAAAACCCAGATCTAGTCTTAGAGTGGATTCCGGACCACTGTGGGATTATTGGAAACAAGAAAGCAGATAAGCTCCCATAAGCCGAAAGTGGCGTCCTGCGGACTCGTCATCCATAGAGCTATAAAGAAGCAAAGACACTCATCAAACGACGATCTATACGGACGGAATGTGAGCGACCAGCACGAAGAATACAAGCCAGAAAATGACAGCATAGACAAACTTTGCAAAGATCTTCAGAAACAGAACGGGACATGGTAGGTTCAAGGCCCACTTCCACAGAGACACCGCCATGTGCGATTTCGGTGCACTTTAAACACCAGAACATATCCAGCAGAACTGCAGACCCTTATACAGACCAAAGAGAGGAAGTCTGATCGTGGAAAGCGACCATACTCGAAAAGTTGTGGGGAACCTAAAACGCATAGCCCACTTTGTAAACCTCACCGGGCAAGAAACATAGCATCAGTTGATCGAAGAAGAAGAAGAAGAAGAAGAAAAAGGATATAGCCTACACATTGCATCATTTCTGCTAAGCCAAGCGGCTTTTATTGCTCGGCACTATAAAGATTCCCGTCAGACTCCACCCAAAAGGGTTCCCAAGGCAAGGACAGTTTTTAATTATATCTTTCGTAGTCAGCTAATAATTAGCATGGCATATTTAATTGAACCTCCAAGTGGCAGAGCGCTTGCTTCTCACGACACAAAGGTGCCGCGTTCGATCACACCTATATACACGCTCCAGTCGACCCAGATATAAAAGGGTACTTGAAGAAAGAAAGCCGGCGAGGAATTGAACCGGACAAATCAGGATCAAGATGCTGAGCAGCACATGAGCTACAGTGGTCAGCGACCCATAGCTGCCTATTAGCGTCAAGGCCAGCGAACCATAGCTGCCAAGACCCTTCTACACCTCCACGCGGTGATCCTGGATAACAGGCTGCAGCAGGGCAGACTAGCTAAGGTGAATGGATCGAAGAGGGAATGCTAACCCGGTACTCAAAAAATGCTTGCTGAAGTCGGATGTGTTGGACCGAAAGGGGCAAATATCACAGCCAAGCTGTAAACTAAGACACAACGCATTCCGTTCTCTGGACTACATTCTGCTACTTAAGCCCTTTCAGGGTTTGGTAGCTGGAGATTGAGAACGAACGAAGAAGAAGAACGAACGAACGAACGAACGAACGAACGAACGAACGAACGAACGAACGAACGAACGAACGAACGAACGAACGAACGAACGAACGAACGAACGAACGAACGAACGAACGAACGAACGAACGAACGAACGAACGAACGAACGAACGAACGAACGAACGAACGAACGAACGAACGAACGAACGAACGAACGAACGAACGAACGAACGAACGAACGAACGAACGAACGAACGAACGAACGAACGAACGAACGAACGAACGAACGAACGAACGAACGAACGAACGAACGAACGAACGAACGAACGAACGAACGAACGAACGAACGAACGAACGAACGAACGAACGAACGAACGAACGAACGAACGAACGAACGAACGAACGAACGAACGAACGAACGAACGAACGAACGAACGAACGAACGAACGAACGAACGAACGAACGAACGAACGAACGAACGAACGAACGAACGAACGAACGAACGAACGAACGAACGAACGAACGAACGAACGAACGAACGAACGAACGAACGAACGAACGAACGAACGAACGAACGAACGAACGAACGAACGAACGAACGAACGAACGAACGAACGAACGAACGAACGAACGAACGAACGAACGAACGAACGAACGAACGAACGAACGAACGAACGAACGAACGAACGAACGAACGAACGAACGAACGAACGAACGAACGAACGAACGAACGAACGAACGAACGAACGAACGAACGAACGAACGAACGAACGAACGAACGAACGAACGAACGAACGAACGAACGAACGAACGAACGAACGAACGAACGAACGAACGAACGAACGAACGAACGAACGAACGAACGAACGAACGAACGAACGAACGAACGAACGAACGAACGAACGAACGAACGAACGAACGAACGAACGAACGAACGAACGAACGAACGAACGAACGAACGAACGAACGAACGAACGAACGAACGAACGAACGAACGAACGAACGAACGAACGAACGAACGAACGAACGAACGAACGAACGAACGAACGAACGAACGAACGAACGAACGAACGAACGAACGAACGAACGAACGAACGAACGAACGAACGAACGAACGAACGAACGAACGAACGAACGAACGAACGAACGAACGAACGAACGAACGAACGAACGAACGAACGAACGAACGAACGAACGAACGAACGAACGAACGAACGAACGAACGAACGAACGAACGAACGAACGAACGAACGAACGAACGAACGAACGAACGAACGAACGAACGAACGAACGAACGAACGAACGAACGAACGAACGAACGAACGAACGAACGAACGAACGAACGAACGAACGAACGAACGAACGAACGAACGAACGAACGAACGAACGAACGAACGAACGAACGAACGAACGAACGAACGAACGAACGAACGAACGAACGAACGAACGAACGAACGAACGAACGAACGAACGAACGAACGAACGAACGAACGAACGAACGAACGAACGAACGAACGAACGAACGAACGAACGAACGAACGAACGAACGAACGAACGAACGAACGAACGAACGAACGAACGAACGAACGAACGAACGAACGAACGAACGAACGAACGAACGAACGAACGAACGAACGAACGAACGAACGAACGAACGAACGAACGAACGAACGAACGAACGAACGAACGAACGAACGAACGAACGAACGAACGAACGAACGAACGAACGAACGAACGAACGAACGAACGAACGAACGAACGAACGAACGAACGAACGAACGAACGAACGAACGAACGAACGAACGAACGAACGAACGAACGAACGAACGAACGAACGAACGAACGAACGAACGAACGAACGAACGAACGAACGAAGAAGAAGAAGAAGAAGAAGAAGAAGAAGAAGAAGAAGAAGAAGAAGAAGAAAAAGAACCTGCCAATCAATCTTCCAAAAAGCTGGTCTCTAACACTTGATCCTCGACAACAGTGTTTGCTATACAACTATATTTACTTTTTAATAGGACAGATGCTCTAACGAAAACGTTAACACTTTTCAGCGTTTCCATATCAAAACCAGGGTCTGCCTATTCACCCCCTCCCCCACCTCCCTGACTACGCCACTGTCTGGAGTTTTCCCCAAGCTGCAAATTCTCTTTCAGCATTACTAGATAGGAAAGAAGACAGGTAATTGCATAGTTAACGGGTAAAAGGTTGCCAGGTTACCAGCGTGATACCTGCTCGCCGTACGCTAGCATTAAACATGTAGGGTTTCAGGTGGGCTGGGGAACGCTGGTGAAAACTGTGGTGTAAATGTTTTCAACCACGGTTTGAGTGAAGGGCGTACGTTCACGCTGATCTCACAAGTGTCAAGGCATTGGAATGCTCATCAATAATACATTATGTAATACACAGAAGCGTAACGCAGTAAAGGAGCTTAGAAAAACGAACACGAAAGTGACACGCATACACGAACAGAAACACGGAGACGTGGAACACGCAGCAATACAATGCAGCATGAGCAGTTATAGTTGAAAATGAGATTGGTACAGCTAGCAGTAAACTATAACAGGTACAAGTGTAACAATAGTTGTTGTTGTTGAATGCGCATGATGAGGAATGTTACTCTTTTGCGCATCCTGAAAAAAGGCGCTAAAGGAACGGTTGCTGTCGCATTTCGAGCGCGCTGATAAAGGTGAACCGGGGTCCTCCAGGCGGTTGTGCTATGTTTGGCTTCGTTTAGTTGGACATTCAACATATATTGTAGAATATGACATGTATAAGTGTAACATCATTAGACTATACAACATATATTGAACAATAAATACAGCATGCACAAGAGTAACAATAGCAAGACATTTAACAAATATTGTACATATGGCATGTACATGTGCAACGATAGTGGAAAGTACAACAATTATTGTACAATATGTACATTTGTGAATGCTTGGAATGCATTGCCACAGAAAATAGTGTGGACAGGGACAGTAATTCAAGAATAAATTGGATGTACGTAGGTGGTTGTAGATCAAGGGGAGTAGACGAA